>PVJN01016142.1:0-42877 GCA_004026805.1 Lasiurus borealis | reverse complement strand
GCTGCAGAGCCACCGCCCCCTGACACGTCTTCGCGACACGTGACGCACCGCTCCGCTATCCTATTGGTTAGTGCTTAGCCCTTCATTAGCATATTCAAACAGCTCAGGGACAGGAGAAGCTTGTAGGCCGGCTTCGGGAACTGTTATTGAGCACGCGTGAAGGCGGGGCGTCGGGTGCGCGCGCGAGCGAGCGCGAGGGGTGAGCCGGCAGGTCGGCAGACGCGGAGGCAGGCTCCGGGAAGGGGCGGAGACAGACCGCGGAAGGATCGCTGGGTAGGGGCGGGAGCAGCGTCAGCGCGCGCGCGCGCGCGCGTAGGTCGACTGTGGCTCTGAGTCTGCGCGGCAGTGCCGCGGCACTCTCCTTGGCTGATGGAGGTGATAGGGTTGGGAGAAGGGAAGTGGACGCTGGCCTCGACACTGCTTCCGAGGTCTCTGTAACAAGCCCCTTCCCCGCGGGGCTAGTGAGGAGGAGATAAGGATCAAGCACCCGTTTAGGGGTAGGAGGAACGCCCGCGATCAGCGGAGGCGTTGCCTTGGTCCTCAGGGGGCCGGCCCCAGCGTAGGCGGGCCCGGGGCGGAGGAAGGGAAGTGAGAGGTTGTTTATGACCGGGGACTAATCTGCGAGTCACACCGCTCCCGCTGCGGAGTGAGGACCAAGAGCCGTCCTCACCCGCAGCAGTCTCCTTAGGCCTTGGGGAGCAGTAAGCGGCAAGGGATGAGCCCGGAACAGGCCAGGAACCCTCTTGTTGGAGGGCCCCACTAAAAGGGAACAAGCCGTTTGTTTCTAACTCAGCACTGCAAGGTCGTGGCGGAAGACTTGGTAAACAGTTTGTTGCCCTTGTTAGTCTCACGGAGAAATAGCTCTCTCAAACCATATTTACTAAAAGGGACCTTGCCAAACCGTAATCCATTACTCATTTTTAAGTGAAAAAACTGACTTTGCCTTGCTTAAGTGACGCAGGGAATAGATTCCCTATAACCCTGCCTGCCTCTCATTAGATATTGTCTTAGAATTGTCCAAATACTGTAAGGAAACAACTTCTAGGTTAAAACAGGCACCTGTCATGATGCCAGAAATAATGAAACCTTTCCCTCTCCAGGGAAAACAGTTTTCCTCAGATTCACTAGTTAAAATGCTGAAGACTGCCTGAAATACAAGTTGAATTAGAGCTATAACCCTTATATTGGCCTTGTATTTTGTTTTTTTTACTCTTTACCTTAAATTTATTATTCACCTACTTGTAACTTTTTAAGAATTGTTCCTATTGACATTAACACAGAAGAGACATGCTTTGTGACATTTTATTTAAATCTTGGGTTTCACAGCTTGGACTTTTTATAATTAAGTCAGTCTCTGAACTTTTTGCTGTAATAGGGGTATTTCAGTAATATGTTGTATGTATCATAGAAGAGAGATATTTTTTACAGATTTGGACTGTAAAATAAAATGAAATACAGGTCTTATTTAAGTATTTGCTGAGGACTGGTGGAGGTAAAAAAAAAATGATTAAAATATGGTACCTGCCTTCGAAGAGCTTAAGGTTTTTCTAGGACAATATTACATACATATTAGCTACTACAAGGAAGAAAGTGATTAGATACTAAACTCAGAAAATTCTGAGAAAAATTATTACCCTGCAGTGATGAAAAAAACATTTTTCAGGGTCAATATATTTAAGCTATGCCTTAAAGCAGTGTTTCTAAAACTAGGATCCTAGACCTGGAGCTAAGAATGAGAATTTTGTTTGTTTTTTTAATACCAGAGGATATATTTTCCGTTGATTTTTTTTTGGAAAGAATGGGGATGGGGAGTAAGGTGAATGCTGAGAGAGAGAGAGAGAGAGAGAGAGAGAGAGAGAGAGAGAGGAGAGAGGGGAGAGAGGAGAGAGAGAGAGAGAGAGAGAGAGAGAGAGAGAAAGGAAACATTGATGTAAGAAAGACTCATCTATTGGTTGCCTTCAACATGTGGCCCAACTGGGCTGGAGAATCTGTAATGTAGGTGGATGCCCTTGACCAGGAATCCAAACCAGTCCCTTCAGTCCACAAGCTGATGCTTTAACCACTGAGCCAAACTAGCCAAGGCAAGCATTCTTTAATGCTTTAAAATTTTTTCTTTTTGTTTAAACAACATATGGATTGTTTTCCTAGTTCTAAAGACAGAATTATTCTTTCAAAGTGATACTTTGCAACTGAAACATTTTAATGTAATTGGTCTTCAGTTTTCCACATCCGTCCTTTTCAAACTGCCTGTCCAAAACGTACTCTGAAGAAATAGTAATTTCTTTTATTTTACTCAGGTTTGGGAAATACTCCTTTAATAGATTGGTAAGATTTGGATATGCTGGGTATATCCAAATCCTACCAATGGTGGGCAAAGGAAGAGGAAGCTGCTGGTGAAAAAGCCGAAGATATTCAAAATGTAGTGAGGAAAGGAAGTTAGCACACATTATTGGCAATGGCTTTCTGGGGAACAATGAGGTTCAGCTAGGCTGGAGCACCAGCTACACAGGAATAGCATAAGATCCATGGAGTAGAGGGCCTTTATTCCAGGATATGGACTTTTTCATGTAAGAATTTTTAGTTGTGCTTTGTACAAAGCAGTGTTTGAAGGGAATCAAACTAGACTACTGAAGTAGATGAGCATACATTACTAATGACCTTACCTATTTCAGCTATTTGAAATCATTTTGGAACCATCATAGCTCTTCGCTCATAATGAAGTTGTATGGTGGAGCCAGAATTAAATACAAAGATCAGGTGAGCCCAGGTCCAATGAGCCAGCCTGGAGCATATAACTAGAACCTATGCTTATGATGGCACCAGAGGTCAAAGGCCAGATTTCCAGTTGAGAAGCCCAGGAGTGCTGGAAGGAAAGGCCCTGAGACAGAACAGGAAAGAAGTTGGGACACACAAAGGCAGCAAATCAAGAAACAATCAGGAATCAGGAAGCATTGAGTTATCCCTAGGCAAAATTGTGAAATAGGCCAAGTTGATTCTGGTTGACAAACTATTGGTCAGTAGTGGCTTGAAGCCTTGGTCTTGGCCAGGAGGTACTCATCAGCATTACCTATAGAACTTAAAAAAATAATAAATGTACTAAATCTCCATACCCAAAGAAAAACAATTCAGTAGAATTGGTTGGGCCCTGGCCATCTCATTTTTTAAAAAGCTCTTCAGGTGATTAAGAACTATATACTTAAAGTGTAAAAATAATGTATTTGTCTAGCATCTAATATTACCCTTAGAGTTATTACATTTCTTAAACTCCTAAAATCTGCAAACTAAAGGGGAAAAAACTATAAATCCACAGTAGATTTGCATCACATACTAGTACAGTGGTACCTCGAGATACGAGTGCCCTAACATACAAGATTTTTGAGATACGAGCCGTCGAGTGAACGATCTTTGCTTTGAAATACGAGCAACATTTGAGATAGGAGTAATGGCGCGGATATGCCGGCTGCACATGACCCACCAGTTTACCGCGACTGGAGCGTCTTATAGTTTCCCATGCCTCAAGGTTCCGGAACGAATTAAACTCGTATCTGGAGGTACCACTGTACTTACATAAATTACTTGAACTCAACTACATTTGACAGAAAATAGAAACTAGTGCTGGATATCTCCACTCTTCCCCTTGGTGAACTAATGCCGTAAAGCACAAGAAGGGAGACATGAATCTCTTCCTCACTCAATATCTAATTCTAGAAAGATTCTAGTTATGTGCTGGCTTCTTTTTGTAAAACATGGCCTCTAACTACAAACTGAGTATTTCATCAGACTCAACTGAAGAAACTGAGCTCTTGTAATGCTGGGGAGAACTAGTTGGAGAAGTGTATGCTAAACCCTGTGCTGTTGTAGTCTAGGGGGTCAGGGAAAATTTTTCTGGGAGGGCATTGGAGAAAAAAGGTAAGTGGGAGAAAACTTGCTCTTTGCTGCTATGTTTAAAGGAGTGCTATCCAAATGCTCCAGTTTTAAAAGGAATGAATTCTATGAAACCTAAAAGAATGGTGAGTGCATTTTTGAAATGGAGCTGTTATAACCAAATTAAAAGTAGATGAACTAGATTCATTTGTAGAAGCTAAGCAGAACCATTTTAAATTATTTTAAACCAATTAAGCAGGTAACACAGTTTTTAAATAATTGTGTGCAATAACTTGGCTTATGGTATCTAAATGTGCCATCTCAACAAAAAAATCAGATAAAGCTAGTGTTTCTCGATGTAGCCTAACAAATATTCTTGTGGCTGTTTTACCATTTCCTTAACTCTTTGCTTTCTTCTTTAAGATTACAATAGTGAATGGTATTTAGAGGTTAAGAATATTTTTAAAAAGTAATAGCCATAAAAAACTAGATGTGAAACTATGCAACAGATGGTATTCAAATAATATAAGAACATTTATTTTGGTCATTCTAATATCAATTCTCAGAGTGGGGAATATGCTAGTAGGGAGTACTATTAAAAAGAAATTAGACATTTTCAAAGTAATAATTGAAGTCTGAGATGATTCAAGGTCAGTCCTGAAAATGGACATATCCAAATTGAGAATGAGAATCACAGTGGAACAGTTTCTCTAACAAAAGAGCATGAAAATTGCAGTAATTTTTAAGTTAATACTAATTGCACACCTACTATGTAATAGGCACTGTGGTTAGCCAAAGAGTTTATAATCTAAGGAAAGACAGAAGGCAGATAATGAGAATATTATGACAAGTCAGCAGACCCTAACAAGTAATAATAAAGTCAGAAGATTGTTTTCAAAATGCAAGGTAACATACCATGTTTCTTTTTTTTAACTATATTTTATTGATTTATAAAATGAGGGGTCAGGGAGAGAGAGATAGAAACATCAGTGATGAGAGAGAATCATTGACAAGCTGCCTCCTGCTTGCCCCCAACTAGGGATCGAGTCCGCAACCCAGGCATGTGCCCTTGGCCAAAATTGAACCCCGGGACCCTTCATTCTGCAGGCCGATGCTCTGTCCACTGAGCCAAACTGGCTAGAACAATATATCATGTTTCATCAATGCTGAGACATAGGTTCTAAAAAATACCATTATTTTTGTATCACTGAAAGAAAAATGCTAATTAAACTGTGACACAATGCCTTCTTATCAATTACAGTATATCCATACTGTATTAAATCCCAGCCAGGAATACTGATGATGTGACAAATTTTAAAAGAATACTTCACTATTGTCTTTAGTGGTTTCTTCCAAACCACTGGCTTTCATTCTGAGTTTTGATGCTGCTGTTTTCTTGATCAAATTAAAGGTATGAATGAGAGATTTTAGACCACACCAGGATTTTTATTCTTTCTTTCAATGGTTGACTGATATATCTAGGGTTTGCAATTGTCTAGTTGAGCCACCAGGAATGGCCATGAAGTTTGCACATGTATAAACTCTCAAGTCTATATCACAGCTGCCTTCTGGTCATAGCATTGAAGGTATCATTATTTCAAGTTAAATTCCAAATTTAGAAGTGTTAAAATAGAAATGTACACTCAAAATCAGTAAAACACCACTTAGTGCTGGTAGCTGTTAAAGTCCAAGATCTCTGTCAGCACTGAGGGAGAGACCAACTAATCTTACAAAATAAGTAATATTTCAGCAGACTGAAATCATATGGGGCTGGAAGAAATGTGGAAGAGTGATAAGTTAAGACTAGCCCACATCATAAAGGGTTTTATTTGCCCAAGTAAGATATTTTGAATTTTACTTTTAAGTGATAGGGAGAAAAAGGTTGTGTGTGTGTGTGTGTGTGTGTGTGTGTGTGTGTGTGTGTGTGTGTTTAGAGAGGAAGGGGGAGAGAGAGAGAGAAAAACATCATTGTGAGAACACAACATCGATCTGCTGCCTCCTGCATGACCCTCCTGGGGATCAAGCCCACAACCCAGGTGTTTGCCCCAACTGGGAATCAAACCAGCAGCTCCCCAGTGCACTGAAAAACACCCAAATAACTGAGCCACACTGGCTAGGGTGAGAGACAAGGTTTTGGGGCAAGATAGTGATATGATCAGATTCTTACTTTAGAAAGATAATTTTCATAACAATTGAAGATATGTTAGAAGGGGAAGACAGTGGACAATAAGATCAATTAGGCAATTTCTGCACTAATCCAAGGAACTTATCAGTGAATCATTTTGTAAAGCCAAATGTGGAAGTGGCAACTGGAAAGTAAAGAAAGAATTATAAAAAATATCAAGGTGATAGAATTGACAAAACTTGGTGAACTGAGTAGATGTAGGCAGAATCATATTTTTTAGATGGAATCCATCTTGTGTAAAGTGAATTTCATCAAACTACTGCTCTATACTGTTGAGCTTGGTGGACAGAATGTTGGCACACAGACTGAAGGATCCTAGGTTCAATTCCAGTCAAGGGGCATGTACCTTGGTTGCAGGCTCAATCGCTGGGCTTGGTCAGGGCATGTGTAGAAGGCAACCAATCTATATGTCTCACAGTGATGTTTCTGTATTTCTGTGTCTCATGCTCCTTTCCACTCTCTAAAAATCAATGGAAAATATCCTCCAGTGAGGATTAACAAAAAAGTAAAACAAACAAAAAAACTACTGGTAATTACGAATGCTAATAAGAACCAGTGGTGTTTATTCAGTGACTTGTTCAAATATTTATTGAACCTAGTATGTGCAGGAGCCAAGAATTTAGCAGTGAGTAAAACAGGAAGGAAAATGCCTGTCCTTAAGAAGTTTACTTATAGTGAGAGAGCTGGACAATATTATAAGTAAATTATATAGTATATTTAAGTGCTCAGAAGGAAAAATAAAGTTGGGAAAGGTAACTGTTGCAGAAGGTTGAGAATTGCAGTTTTAGATATAGAGAACAGGTCTGAAAAAAAAAATGTTGCTTGAGTAGAAATCAAAGAAGAGAGAGACAGCCATGCAAATACCTAGGGAGAGACAGATTCTATCCATTTACAGACGTTTAGTAAAACATTTGTGTTTTGAAAGGCTGATTCATATTAAAGTCTTATTGTTGATACTTAGTAATCTTATTCTTAAATATTAATAAGTATTCTTTTCTGATACTTAATATATATTCTTATTAATTGCAGTATTATTCTAATTAATAAGTATTCTTTGCTGATACAAGTTCTTCCTGATAGGCAGAGCACCAGTTACTCATTAAATATTATTAAGAGGTTTATCTAGTCAATAGGTACTGTTTTATATTCTGGGGATTCATTTTAAATGAGATAAACCTAATACCTAACCTCAAAGCATTGCAAAATAAAATACAGGATTCAAAACCAACTTGCCTTAGCTCCTTTTGGTCAGTGGATAGAGCATTGGCCTGCAGACTGAAGAGTGTTGGGTTCGATTCCAATCAAGGCACATGCCTGGTTTGCGAGCTCAATCACCAGTGGGGTGCATGGAGGAGGCAGCTAATCAATTATTCTTTTTTTTTAATGTTTTTTTTTTCTACAGAGAGGAAGGGATAGGGATAAAGAGAGAGAAACATTGATGAGAGAGAAACATTGATCAGCTGCTGCCTCCTGTACACCCCCTACTGGGGATGTGCCCACAACCAAGGTACATGCCCTTGACCGGAATCGAACCTAGGACCCTTCAGTCTGCAGCCCAACGCTCTATCCACTGAGCCAAACCAGTTTCGGCATCAATTATTCTTTCTCGTTGACATTGCTATCTCTCTTCCCCTTTCTCTCTGAAATAAAAAATATATTTAAAAAACATTTTTTCTTTTAAATAGTTATTAACTACTAGAGGCCCAATGCATGAAATTCATGCAAGAATAGGCCTGCTGCTGGCACTGACTTTCCTCTAGCCCCTGGGACCAGGCTTCCTTCACAGCCCCAGCTTCGTCTGGAAGGTTGTCTGGAAGGACATTGAGTCTAATTAGCATATTATTAGCTTTTATTATTATAGATAGAGACAAGTAGTGAAGGCTCTGAAAATTAAAAATAAGACATACTTTCTGACTTCAAAAAGCATAGGGCAGTGGTTGGCAAACTCATTAGTCAACAGAGCCAAATATCAACAGTACAATTGAAATTTCTTTTGAAAGCCAAAATTTTTAAACTTCTTCTAATGCCACTTCTTCAAAATAGACTCGCCCAGGCTGTGGTATTTTGTGGAAGAGCCACACTCAAGAGGCCAAAGAGCCGCATGTGGCTCACCAGCCACAGTTTGCCAACCATTAGTAGAGAAAATATAGATTCATCATATTAGGCAGCAAAAGATAAGTGTAAATCGTATCTCTAACTGAAGTGATAAATTCATACTAGAGAATAAAGCAACTGGGTGAAGAAGCATATTTTTTTTGTCAAAGCTTTATAATTTCCTAATTTAACAGATTTGTCAAAAATTTCAAGAATGCAAAAATAACAGCCACTGATGACATATTTTAAATAAAATTTGAGTCTCTTAATATATTCTTTTCCATCCTGCCACTTTTCCACTTAATATGTTAACATTTTTCATTAAATGTTTAAATTACTATTAATAAATGGATAATATTCCATCCTATGGATGTATAGTTATTTAATCTCTTATTACTAGATGTCTTGTTTAGTTCCAGATGTTTAACTTTATAAGTAATAATGCATTGAACAGTGCTATACATAAATCTTTGTATTAATTCAAAAAGTATTGTTTGAACACTAGTTGTAGCTTTGATAGTTGGAGATACATTAGTGAACAAATAGTCCCAAATCCCTTGCCCTCATGGGGAGAAGAAAGAGATAATATGTAAATATACACCGAGTGGCCAGATTATTATGTTATTATGATCTCTGAATGCGTAATAATCTGGCCACTCAGTGTGTGTCTGTGTGTCTGTGTGTGTGTGTTTGTGTGTACATACATACATACTAGAGGCCCGGTGCATGAAATTTGTGCATGGGAACGGGGGTTGTTGCGAAATAAAATACAGGATTCAAAACAAACTTGCCTCCAGCCTAGGACCTCTCAAGGGATGTCCAACTGCCCATTGAATCAGGCCTAAATGAGCAGTTGGACATCCCTCTCACAATCCAAGACTTCTGGCTCCCAACTGCTCGCCTGCCTGCCTTCCTGATTGCCCCTAACCACTTCTCCCTGCCAGCCTGATCACCCCCTAACCACTCCCCTGCCAGTCTGATTGATGCCTAACTGCTCCCCTGCCAGCCTATTTGCCCCTAACTGCCCTCTCCTGCAGGTCTGGTCACCCTTAACTGCCCTCCCCTGCAGGCCTGGTCCCCCAACTGCTCTCCCCCGCAGGCCTGGGTCCTCCCAACTACCCTTCAATGCAGGCCTGGTCACCCCCAACTTCCCTCTGCTGCTGGCCTGGTCACCTCTAACTGCCCTTCTCTGCAGGCTTGATTGCCCGCAGCTACCCTCCCCTGTTGGCTGATCACCCACAACTGCCCTCCCTTTTAGGCCTGGTCTGTCTCAACTGCCCTCTGCTGAACATCTTGTGGCAGCCATCTTGTCTCTACATGGGGGCAGGATCTTTGACCATATGGGGGCAGCCATCTTGTGTTTTGGAATGATGATCAATATGCATATTACTCTTTTATTAGATAGTATAGAGGCCTGGTGCATGGGTAGGGACTAGCTGGTTTTCCCTGAAGGGTGTCCTGGAGCAGGTTGGGGTTCCCTTGGGGTAAGGGGTGGCTTGGGCAAGGGGCCTGTAGTGGTTTCCAGGCCGGTAATGCCCCAGGTGACCCACGTAGAGGCCCTGGTATCTGGGATTTATTTGTCTTCTGTAATTGAAACTTTGTAGCCTTGAGTGGAGAACTGGGCCCACCAGAGCAGGGGGAAAGCTTGGCTTCCTCCATCTCCGGGAACAACTCAAACCTCCTGCTCTCTACAGCTCTGTGGCTGCTGCCATTTTGTTGGAGTTTATTTATCTTCTATCATTGAAACTTCGTAGCATTGAATGGAGGCCTGAGCCCACTGGGGTGTGCTGAAAGCTTAGCTTCCTCCATCACCAGAGAAACACAAGCCTCCCTCCTCTTCTTGGCTGCAGCCATCTTGGTTGGGTTTATTTGCATATTCACTCCTGATTGGCTTGTGAGTATGTGGATGTATGGTCAATTTGCATATTACTCTTTTATTAGACAGGATTTTTTTTTAGAGGCCCGGTGCATGAATTCATGCATGGGTGGGGTCCAGCCAGCCTGGCCAGGAGGAGGGAACATGTGCAGATGGCCTGCCTGCTAGTCAAACTCCTGGTTGAGAGGACAATTTGCATACAGTGGTACCTTGAGATACGAGTGCCCTAACATACGAGATTTTTGAGATATGAGCCATTGAGCGAGCAATTTTTTGCTTTGAAATACGAGCAACATTTGAGATAGGAGCAATCCCGTCGATCGGCTGGCTGCACACGACCCACCAGTTTACCATGACTCGAGCATCTCATAGTTTCCCATGCCTCAAGGTTACGGAACGAATTAAACTCGTATCTCAAGATACCACTGTATTAGCCTTTTATTACATAGAACATACACTGATTGGCCACATTATTATGTGTTCAGAGGTCATAATAATCTGGCCACTCAGTGTATATTATGTCAAATAGTAATAAGAGCTCTGAACAAAACTAAAGCAGAGAAGAGGAATAAGAAATGGTTGGACTAGATGTTTCCCTTTTAAATCTATAACACAGAGATAACTAAAACATGGAGTGGCATTTGATAAAAGCCAAAAAAGAAGTTAAAAATGCTATGAGGAACATTTAAGAGAACAAGATAAGAAATAACCAAAATAACTAGAAAAGAAGAAGTTGGGAAACCAGGAACTCAACTTGTCAAAGCTAAGAGAGAGGAATTTCAGAAAAATTTTTAATTCTGAAACATCAGAGTGAAGACTGAACAAAAGACATTAGATTTGAGAAAGCTATCATTGAATTTTACAAGGATGTTGTTACTGGACTATAGAGACAAAACATTAATTAGATCAGGATCTTTAGGGAACGACTGAAGGGAGAGGCTATAAACATTTTTTTTTCCCTAAAATAAAGTTTGAACAGTAACTTAAAGGACCAAAGAGGACCTTTGTTTTAAAGGCAAGGAAAAACCTAAACATGTTTTAGGGTAGAGAAAGAGCAAAGGAAAACTAAAAACATTGGAGAGGTATGGCAGATCTCGGGAACAGGCGGGTAAAGGGTAACAATCAGGTGGGGAAGATGCAGCAAAGTAGATGAAAGGTACACTCACCTCCCAAAACCAAAATGGAATTAGAACTAGATTATAGAATGATCAACCGGAATAACCAACTGAAGACTAGCTGAACAGAAGTCTTATAAGCAAGGATATGCAGAAGAAGCCATATCGAGACTGGTACAAAGGGTGGAGATGAGAAAACTAGCCCCACTCTTATAGACAGCAGCTGAGATTCTAGAGGGAATCAGCTGCGAAGGCCACACCTGAAAAGTGTGAGGATTTCAACCCCACTTCAGGCTCCCCAGCCTGAAGCACCATAGTTTGGGAGATGCACCCACATAATACAGGTGTGAAAATCAGCAGGGATTCTGTCTGCTAGGGAGAGTCAGGAGTCTACTAGATGCACAGGTGCCCTCTCAAATGGTCACACAAAATATCATATGCAGCTATTCACCCTGGACTCTGGCAAAGGTAGGGCAGAACCAACTAAAGTTCTGTGAGGAGAGACTGGTGTTTGTGGCACTGATGAGAGAGCTGAAGAAAGAGCCACCAAAATCCCTGTGCTGAATTCCTCTTCCACACCATAGGCCCCATATTTCTTGGGTGGAGCATTCCCCTCCTTAAGACACCAGCCTAGGGGAATGCAGTACCCTTTGGATTTCCTGTTGCCCCAACATGTGGAGGTCATGCCCTGATGAGGAGTCCCGTGTCTTGGCCAGAGTGTAGAGGCCTGGGCCCCTCAAAATGCATGAGGGACTGACGTGTGGCTTTGAAGGGTGGGAGCCATTCCCCACCCCACTTTCCCATAAACCTGACTGGCACCTCTTCACATTAGATCCTAGGCCTATGTTCTCCACTCCTGGTGGCCCAGCCCTGCACTGCCAAATGGGCTTCCCAGAAGGTCTGGGAAGAATCCAGAAAATACTGAGTTGTGTGTTTCTTAGTGGGGATTACTTCACCACTTTCCCCAAAGCATGATCAGTGCCTCCTACTCACAGACCCACTCACCCCAACCTACCAGCACCCAGCAGCCATGCCCTGCATAGCTGGGGTTCCAACAGAATCTGGGACAGAGTTGCTTGGTTCTGGAAAAAGGGTCATTTTTTGTTCACATGCTTGACCACTGCAGAGATCTACCTTCACATGGCCAAACCTTGGTCTGCTTGGGCCTGATAAAATCTGCTGGCTTCAGTCAAATGACTCCCAACCACAAAGATCTGCAGATGCCCAAGAGCTGCCAGGGACATTTGCTGAGTGGCCTCAGACTCAGCACTGGTACTGAGTTTTAACCAAAATCAATATGGTGAATACCACTAGCCCCTACCTGGTGATTCACTGAGAACCTACCTGATACAACTTGAGTACCACCAGAAGCTCTTTCAGTAACTGAGCTTAACAGACAGCAGGTAGAGGCAGACAGGTGGATCTTGGGAGACTTGGGCCTTTTGCCAACCTTCACTGAGCTCACTGCTGGTGGAAGCTAGAGTTGGTGCAAAATTTGGTCCTCCCCACACATACCTAGGTCCATCAAAGGCAGCCACAAACTGTGGATCACTATGTAGTTCTAAATAGGTTGTTCAGGGCCGGTCAATGGTAGTGTCTGACACTGATCTGTACCAGAGGCCCTTTCAAGAGGCCCGAGAATCAACACACCCAGTGGCCAGCTTCAGACAACATCAGAACAGGATCCAATTAGTGTCACAAGCAGCATACCCTAAGGGAGATCTCAGGAGAAACCAGACTCTGCTGAGGCTAATTCTACTTCATGTTGTCAACATCTGCACAACAGCTTATACAGGGTCAATCCCCACAGCCAGCCAGCCTGAGAATCAATCCCACATATAAATGGGCCAATGGCTCCAAGACCAGTTTGGCTTAGTGGAGAGAGTGTTGGCCTGCAGACTGAAAGGTCCCAGGTTTGATTCCGGTCAGGGGCATGTACCTTGGTTGCGGGCACAACTCCAGTAGGGGTGTGCAGGAGGTGGCTCATCGATGTCTCTCATCGATGTTTCTGACTTTTTATCCCTCTCCCTTCCTCTCTGTAAAAAAATAAAACATATATATATTTAAATGGGCCAATGCTAATCAGGTCTCAGTTACAACAGAAGGGCTCATATAACCCATCCAGTGGTCAATCCTGGAGCACCCAGTTCAGGTGATCAAATAGATTGTGTTGCAGAGTCCCACAGGACACATAGTACATAAGACCATGCTACAAAGACTGGTAGACATGGCAAATCTACCTAATAGATACAACACAAAGAGGCAACAAAAATGGTGAGACCAAAACACATGCCCAAATGAAAAAACAAAAGAAATCTCTAAAAAACAGAGCTAAATGAAATTGAGATAAGCAATTTACTAGATGTAGATTTCAAAAAAAATGGTTATAAGAATTCTCAAGTAACTTGGAACTTCAAAGAACTTAGTGAAAACTTCAACAGCAGATAACCATAAAAAGATCCTGCCAGAAATTAAGAATATAATATCTGAAATGAAGACTATATAGAAGGAATAAACAGTAGTTTAGATGAAGCAGAATATCAAATCAGCAATTTAAAAGACAAAGAAGCAGAAAACACCCATTTAAAGCAGCAAAAAGAAAAATTTTAAAAATTAATGTAGTTGAAGGGACCTTTGGAGCAACATGAAGCATAAGAACATCTGTATCATAAGGATACTAGAAAAAGAAGTGAGAGATCAAGGGATTAAGAACCTATTTGAAGAAATAATGACTGAAAACTTCCTTAACCTGGTGAAGAAAAAAGACACAAAGTCCAGAAAGCACAGACAGAGAGTCCCAAACAAGATGAACTCAAAGAGGCTCCCACATCAATACACATTATAATTGAAATGGCAAAGATTAAAGGCCGAGAATCTTAAAAACAGCAAAAAAAAAACAAAAAAAAAACAGCATACCTGCTGTCTGTAAGGGAGTGTTAAGGGAGCTCCCGTAAGACTTTAGCTGATTTCTCAACAGAAATATTTCAGGCCAGAAGTGATTGTCATGAAATATTTAAAGTGATAAAAAGCAAGGATCTACACCAAGGCTACTTTACCAAAGATGGCTATCATTTGAAATTGAAGAAAAAGTAAAGAGCTTCCCAGAGAAGAAAAAGCTAAAGAAGTCCATTACCACTAAACCACTAATGTAAATGTTAAAAGATTACTGTAAGAAGAAGAGAAAAATTTAAAAACACAGAAACATAGTCATAAAGGATAAAATGACAATATACATATACCTATTAATAATCACTTGAAATGTAAATGACTTAAATGCTCCTATAAAAAGATATGGGGTAGCCAAATTGATAAGAAAACAATACCCATACATATACTCTGTACAAGATACCTCAGAACAAAAGATACACACAGACTAAAAGTAAAGGAAAGGAAACAGTTGTTTCATATAAATAGAAATTTTAAAAAAATGCTGGGGTAGCAATAAGTATATCAGATAAAATAGACTTTAAAACAAAGGCTATATCAAGAGACAAATAAGAACACTATGTATTGATGAAGGAATCAATCAAAAAAGAGGATAATATGACCATTGTAAACCGAGGAGCACCTAAATATATAAAGTAAATCTTGAACACATGGAGAGATTGATAACAATAGAGTCACAGTAGGGGGTTTTAACGTCCATTGACATCAATGTATAGACATTCCAGACAAAAAATAAACATGGAAACAGCACCTTTAAATGACACATTAGATCAGATAGATTTCATTTATATCTTCAGAAAATTTCACCCGAAAGCAGCAGAATATACATTTTTTTCAAGTGCATATGGCACACTTTCTGGATTAGACCACATGTTAGGACACAAAACAAATCTCAATGCATTTAAGAAGATTAAAATCAAATTAAACATCTTCTCTGGAGACTGCTGCTTGGAGAAACCAAGATGGCAACATAGGTAAACACCTAAACTGATGCCTTGCACAACAATTTCAAAACTAAAATGAAAGACAAAACGACATCATCCAGAACCACAGGAAGGCTGGCAGAATGGAAATTCTACAACTAGAAGGAAAGAGAAAAGCACAGTGAGACTCCGAGGAACTGCAGAAGGCAGAGGTATGGAAATGCATGCATGCGAAGAGGGCTAGCAACTGAGTACACAGCTGGCTTTCTCAATAGAGAGGGAGACAAAAGCTCCATACTACTCTAAACTCCAGTTATGAGTGAGACTCTGGGGACCCAGACTCATTCTGGGAGGAAATGGACTGTCTGGCAGCGGTTGAAAGTCAGGGTGGCTTTCTCTCAAAGTTACTTGCAGCAATTACTGTGGGACACTGAAACACAGAGAGCCACTTAGGGCAGGGTTGATGGGAAGCCATTGCTGTCTGCTCAGTCCTGAGACTCCATCCCATCCAAGCTGAGCACAGAGGTTTTTGCAAGTCTTGTATCGCAAGGGTGTCTCCAGCACAGTTCTCCCATGTAGACACAGCTGATCCTCACAGCCAGTTGGCCTGGAGGTCAATTTTCCCAGTGATATCAACAACAATCAAGGCTTAACAACAACAAAATTGTGCACACAGCCCACAAAGGGATGCACCAAGAGTGTCTATCTCAGGTAACTAGGGAGGTTGAGCCACTGGGCCTTATATGACACCTAGTGCACAAAGACACTCTATCAACTCAGGGAAGCAGTCAAAAGGTGGAGACAAAGAAACAGGTCACAAATGAAAGAAATAGAGGAAAGCAAATGAATGGACATAGAGTTTAAAACCACGGTTATAAAGATTTTTAAGAATTATCTAGAAAAGGCCAATACATTTAGCAAGACCCAAGAGGAGATGAAAAAGGACCAACTAGAAAATAAGCATACACTGACTGAAATTAAAAATAATATACAGAGATCCAACACAGAGTAGAGAAACGCAAGAATCAAGTCCAAGATTTGAAATACAAAAAACACGCAACCGAAAAAATCAAAAAGAAAAAAGAACCAAAAAATATGAAGATAGTGTAGGGAGCCTCTGGGACAACTTCAAGCATACCAACATCAAAATTTTGGTGGTGCTAGAAGAGAGAAAGCAAGGTACTGAAAACCTATTTGAAGAAATAATGACTGAAAACTTCCCCCACCTGGTGAAAGAAATAGACTTACAAGTCCAGGTAGCACACAGAACCCCATATAAAAGGAATCCAAAGAGGATCACACCAAGACACATCATAATTAAAGTGCCAAGAGCAAAGGACAAAGAGAGAATATTAAAAGAAGCAAGAGAAAAACAGTTAGGTACCTACAAGGGAGCACCTATACGATTGTCAGCAGAAACTATGCATGCCAGATGGGAGTGGCAAGAAATATTCAACGTGATGAATAGCAAGAACCTATAGCCAAGATTACTCTACCTAGCAAAGCTATCATTCAGAATTGATGGGCGGATAAAGAGCTTCACAGATAAGAAAAAACTTACGCAGTTCCTCAACACCAAGCCAGTATTATATGAAATGCTGAAAGGTATTCCTTAAGAAGAGGAAGAAGAAAACAGTAAAAGTAAAAATTATGAGCATCAAATACATATCTATTAACAAGTGAATCTAAAATTCAAGTGAATAAAAAATCTGATGAACAGAATAAACTGGTGAATATAATAGAATTAGGGGCATAGCAAGGGAGTGGACTGATAATTCTCCGGGGGAGAAAGGTGAGGGGGTGTGCAAGGAGAGACTGGACAAAAATCATACACTTATGGCTAAGTACAATGGCGGGAGGGAGGTAAGGGCAGAGGATGGGGTGGGAACCTGGTGGAGGGGAGATATACAGGGAAAAAAAGAGGAATAATTGTAATAATCTGAACAATAAAGATTTATTTAAGAAAAAGATTTAAAAAAGCATATTCTCTGACCATTATGTTATGAAACTGTAAATCAGTTACTAGAAAGGAAAAAACAATGAAAAGCATGCAAAGATATGGAAGCTAGGTGTCATATTACTAAAAAAAACAATGGGTTAAACATGAGATCAAGGAAAAAATAAAAAGATGCCTTGAAACAAATGAAAATGAGAGCTCAATAACCCCAAATCCATTGGATATAGTGAAAACAGTCATAGGTGACAAAATCATAGCATTTATTGCCTATTTCAAGAAATAAGAAAAATCTCAAACTATTAGAAAAATAACAACAAACAAAGCCTTACGTGAGTAAAATGAAATAATAAATAATAGAGATCAGAACAAAAAAAAATGAAATAAAGTCTAAATTAAGAAATAATACAAAAGATCAATGAAACCATGTGCTTATTTTTCTTGAAAAGATAAAAAAGATGGAAACCATCCAACCAGACTTATCAAGAGAAAGAGAGGACTCAAACAAATAAATTCAGAAATTAAAGAGGAAAACTAACAATAGTATCCATATAAAGAGTTGTAAGAAAATATTATGACCAACTATATAGTAATAAATTGAATGATCATTATTTTTTTTTTACAATCTTGACTAAATGGGTAAATTTCCAGAAACATACAATCTTCCAAACCTGAATTGAGAACTATCAAAATCCAATTGAATGTAAGTGGATTAAATGCTCCAATCAAAAGACATAGGGTAACCGATTGGATAAGAAAACATGATCCATATATCTGCTGTCTGCAAGAAACCCACCTCAGAAAAGAGATGTACACAGATTGAGGATGAAGGGATGGAAGATGATATTTCAGGCAAATGGAAATGAAAAAAAAGCTGGGGTTGCAATACTTATATCTGAATAATTAGATCTCAAATGAAGGACATAACAAGAGTAAAGAAGGCCACTTCATAATACTAAAGGGAACAATCCAACAAGAAGAAATAACTCTGGTAAACAAATACACACCCAATATAGGAGCACCTAAATACAGTGGTACCTCGAGATACTTGTGCCCTAACATATGAGATTTTTGAGATACGAGCCATCGAGCGAGCGATTTTTTGCTTTGAAATACGAGCAACATTTGAGATAAGAGTAATGGCGTGGATTGGCCGGTTGCACACGACCCACCATTTTATCGCTACTCAGTGTCTCACAGTTTCCCACGCCTCAGTCAGTGTGCTCCTTTACCTCATTGTCAAAGCATCTTTTGTGCATTTACATACTTTATCACATTTCTTTTTATAACCATGGGGTCCGAAGAAAGCGAGAGGGAAGGTCAGTGCTCAGAAGAGGATGATGTCTATTGAATTAAAGCATGAAATCATAGAAAAATATGAGCAAGGTGTGCTAGTGGCTGACTTGGCGAGGCAATACGGGCATAGTACTTCAACAATAATGCACTGTGCTCAAACAGAAGGAGTCGATAAAGGGTATAACGCCAGCTAAGGACATTACAATAATTTCTAAGCTTCGTAGCTCTCTCCATGAAAAGATGGAGAATCTACTAATGATGTGGGTGACGGAGAAGCAGCTTAAAGGAGATACATTAACACAGGGCATCATATGTGAGAAGGCGCAAGCAATTTATGGTGATTTGCTGGAGCAGACCCCGCGCACTTGCATGGACGAAGCATTGAAAGACTCATGTAAAGCCAGTAGAGGCTGGTTTGATAACTTCAGGAAAAGGTCCGGCATTCACTCCATCGTCAGCCATGGTGAGGCAGCAAGTTCGGATGTGAAGGCAGCTGAGGATTACCTCAAAACTTTTTCCGAACTGATAGAAGCCAAAGGATATATCCCCCAGCAAGTCTTCAACTGTGACGTGGCACGGCTTTTCTGGAAGAAGATGCCAAATAGGACTTCTATAACGGCAGAGGAGAAGGCGATGCCAGGCCACAAACCCATGAAGGATAGGCTAACTCTCCCACTGTGCGCCAATGCGAGTGGCAACTGCAAGATCAAGCCTTTGCTCGTATACCATTCGGAAAACCCCAGAGTCTTTAAGTCATATAAGATTTTAAAAGATAAACTGTAAGTTATGTGGAGGGCAAACCCGAAGGCATGGGTCACGAGGCAATTTCTAATTTTACAAAGCTGTACATCAAGCACCTGTTCCAGCGCTGCTTTGAGGTGACGGAGAACACAAACCTCATCCTTCGAGAGTTTTGGAAGAACCACTTTAACATCGTATATGCCTCAGAATTATTGATCAGGCCTGGCTGCGTGTTACAATGAGTACTTTGACCTCTGCATGGAAGAAGCTGTGGCCTGAGGCCGTAGCAGAAATGAACTTCGAAGGATTCGAACCCGAGGTGCCAATGGAGGAGGAGATAGTGTCTCTGGGAAAATCCATGGGCCTGAAGGTGGCTGAGAGAGACGTGAATGAGCTCGTCGAGGAGCACTCTCTGGAACACACCAGAGAGGAGTTACAAGAGTTGCAATCCCAGCGACATGTGGAGGTTCTCCAAGAAATTGGTTTCGAGGAGGAGCCAGTGGTGGAGGAGATTGCTACAAGTGAGATAAAGGAGATCTTAGGAATGTGGGAGAGGGTGCCACACTTCGTGGAAGAGAAACACCCTGAAAAAGTTGCTACTGGTCATGCATCGGAGCTGTTCAATGAAACTTGCCTCACCCATTTCAGAAACATTCTGAAAGGGAAGAAGAGACAAACCTCGTTTGACACACTTTTTTTTAATTTAGCCAAAAATCCAAAGACCAGTAGCAATTAAATTCAGTGAAGATTAGTTAAGTTACATTCAGTTTGGGGATAAAGTGTAGCATTAAGAGTGTAACGAGTAGGTAAATACACTTTATAAAACCAGATTATTCCTTTACATTCTCTTTTATTATGTTTTTATACAACATTTGTCATTTATAAATACATTTTTCTTATTCAAAAACATGTAACAAGAACAACTGGGGTGGCATTTTGGGGGCTGGATCGGATTAATGGCATTTCAATTGATTTCAATGGGGAAATTTGCTTTGAGATACGAGCAACTTGATATATGAGCAAGGTTATGGAACAAATTAAAATCGTAGCTCGAGGTACCACTGTACATAAAAAAAAACTCCTGGAGGATATTAAGGGAGAGATTGACAACAATAAAATGATAGATGGGGACTTTAATACCCACTGTCACCACTGGACAAATCCTCTAAACAAAAATTCAGCAAAGAAAGATCAATCCTAAATGACTCATTAGACCAGAAGGAATTAATTGACATCTTCAAAACATTTCACCCCAAAGCCACAGAATATACATTCTTCTCTAGTGCACATGGGTAATTTTCAAAGATAGATCATATGTTGGGTCATAACAAATGTCTCTTCAAATTCAAGAAGATAGAAATCATATCGAGCATTTTCTCAGACCACAGTGGCATAAAACTGGAAATCAACTATAATAAAAACAATAGAAAGAAATCAAACACATGGAGACTAAACAACATGCTATTAAACAATAACTGGGTAACCAAAGAGATCAAGGAAGGAATAAAAAACATCATGGCAACAAATGACAATGACAACACAACAATACAAAATTTATGGGACACAGTGAAAGCAGTCTTGAGAGGGAAGTTCATAGCCCTACAAGCCTACTGCAAAAAACAGGAAAGAATGGTAATGAATTACCTAACCCTACCACTCAAAGAGCTAGAAAGAGAGCAACAAGAAAAGCCCAGTGTAAGCAGAAAGAAGGAAATACTAAAGATCAGAGCGGAGATAAAAAAACATGGAGACCAAAGAAACAATTCAAAAGATCAACTAAACCAAGAGCTGGTTCTTTGAAAGGATAAACAAGATTGATAGACATCTATCCAGGCTCACCAAGAAGCAAAGAGAGAAGACCCAAATAAACAAAATCAGAAATGAAAGAGGAGCAACAACAACAGACCCTGCCGAAATACAAAGGATTGTTAAAAAATACTATGAACAACTCTATTCCAACAAATTGGACAACCTGCAAGAAATGGACACTTTCCTACAAAAATATAACCTTCCAAAACTCAACGAGGAGTAATCTAAACATCTCAATAGTCCAATAACTATGGAAGAAATTGAAGCACTCATCAAAAAGCTTCCAGCAAATAAAAGCCCAGAACCAGATGGCTACACAGGAGAGTTTTACCAAATATTCAAGGAAGAATTAAAACCTATCCTCCTCAGACTATTCAAAAACATTCAAGAAGAAGGAACACTTCCAAACACCTTCTATGAAGCCAGCATCACCCTAATACCAAAACCAGATAAAGACAACACAATGAAAGAGAATTATAGGCCAATATCTCTCATGAACATAGACTCCAAGATCCTCAACAAAATTCTAGCAAATCGGATCCAGAGAGATCATAAACCATGAACAAGTAGGATTCATTCCAGGAATGCAGGGATGGTACAATATCCACAAATCAATAAACGTGATACATCACATAAACAAATTGAGAGATAAAAATCACATAGTCATATCAAAGCATTTTACAAAATCCAACACCCTTTCTTGATAAAAACTCTCAGCAAGTTGGGAATAGAAGGATCATACTCAACATCATAAAAGCCATTTATGATAAACCCACAGCTAACATCATACTCAATGGGCAAAAATTAAAACAATTTCCCCTAAGAACAGGAACAAGACAGGGATGCCCACTCTCACCTCTCCTGTTCGACATAGTACCTGAAGTATTAGCCATTGCAATTAGACAAGGAGAAGAAATAAAAGGCATCCAAATTGGAAAAGAAGAAGTAAAGCTGTCCTTATTTGCAGATGACATGATACTGTACATAAAAAACCCAAAGTACTCCATCCAAAAACTAATTGACCTAATAAATGAATTCGGCAATGTAGCAAGATACAAAATTAATGCCAAGAAATCTGTGTCATTTCTATACACTAGTAGTGAAATTACAGAAAGAGAGACTTAAAAAGCAATCCCATTTACCATCGCACCAAAAAAATTAAGATACCTAGCAATATACCTAACTAAAGAGGTAAAAGACCTATATGTAGAAAACTACAGGACACTGAAAAAAGAGATAGAGGAAGATATTAACAGATGGAAGAGCATAACATGCTCATGGATTGGGAGAATCAACACCATTAAAATGTCCATACTACCAAAAGCAATCTATAGATTTGATACACTACACATTAAAATACCAACGACATATTTCACAGACCTAGAAAGAATTCTTCATAGATTCATCTGGAACAAAAAAAGACCACGAATAGCCACAGCAATTCCGAGAAAGAAGAATAAAGTAGGTGGGATTTCAATACCAGATTTCAAGCTATATTACAAAGCAACTGTTCTCAAAACAGCCTGGTACTGGCACAAGAACAGACATATAGACCAATGGAATAGAATAGAGAACTCAGATATCCACTCAAACCACTATGCTCAACTAATATTTGACAAAAGAGGCATGAACATACAATGGAGCCAAGATAGCCTCTTCAATAAATGGTGTTGGGAGAATTGGACAGTTACATGCAAAAAAATGAAACTGGACTACCAACTTACACCAAATACAAAAATAAACTCAAAATGGATACAGGTCTTAAACATTAGAAGGGAAACCATAAAAATACTAGAGGAATCCACAGGCAGCACAATCTCAGACATATGCTGAAATAACTTCTTCACTGATACTGCTCCAAAGGTAATGGAAGCTAAAGAAAAAATAAACAAATGGGACTACATCAATATATACAGTGGTTCCTCGAGATACGAGTTTGATTTGTTCTGTAACCTTGAGGTGTGGGAAACTATGAGACGCTTGAGTCACAGTATACTGGTGCGTCTTGTAGAGCCGGCTGATTCGCGCGATTACTCATATCTCAAATATTGCTCGTATTTCAAAGCAAAAAACACTCACTCCATGGATCGTATCTCAAAAATCTTGTATGTTAGGGCACTCGTATCTTGAGGTACCACTGTAATGCTTTTGTACAGCAAAAGAAACCATCAACAAAACAAAAAGAAAGACCACGGTATGGGAGAATATCTTTGCAAATGTTATCACTGATAAAGGTTTAATCTCCACATCTACAGCCAATTTATACAACTTAATAAAAGGAAGATAAACAATTCAATAAAAATATGGGCAACGGACCTAAATAGAACCTTTTCGAAAGATGACAGAAGGAAGGCCAAGAGACACATGAAAACATGTTCAAAGTCACTAATTATCTGAGAGATGCAAATCAAAACTACAATGCGATACCATCTTATCTGGTCATCAACAAATCAAAAAATGACAAGTGTTGGTGAGGATGCAGAGAAAAAGGAACCCTTTGTGCACTCTTGGTGGGAATGCAGTCTGGTGCAGCCACTGTGGAGAATAGTATGAAGTTTCCTCAAAAAACTAAAAATGGATCTCCCATTTGACCCAGCAATCCCACTCTTAAGAATTTATCCTAAGAAATTACAAACACCAATCAGAAAGGATTTATGCACCCCTGTGTTCATAGCAGCACAATTTACAATAGCTACAATTTGGAAACAGCCTAGGTGCCCGTCAGCAGATGAGTGGATCAGAAAACTGTGGTACATCTACACAATGGAATTCTATGCTGCCATATAAAAGAAGGAACTCATTTGCAGCAACCTGGATGGAACTGGAGAGCCTTATGCTTAGTGAAATAAGCCAGTTAATGAAGGAGAAGCACCACACGATCTCACTCATTTGTGGATAATAGAGAACATTGTAAACTGATGAACAAAAGGATAGATACAGAGGGAGTAAACCATCAGACTGTCAAATTATAGTAGGAAGATTAAGGATAGGTGGGGTAGATAAGAGATCAACCTAAGGACTTGTATCTATGCATATAAGCATAACCAGTGAACATAGACACTGGGGGGTTGGTGTATTCCTGGGAGGAAGGGGGGGCAATGGGGAGATATGTATACATGTAACTCAATAAAAATAAAAATAATAAAAAATTTAGCTAAAAGTACTACCTCACAAAAAGAAAAGAAAGCAGAATAAAGAAAAAAAGTAATATCTCATTTCTTTCTCCCTCTCTTCATATAGATAGATATAGAGATTAGATATAGATGGTAAATATAGATGTAGATATGGATATAGATATTGTGTCTTTTGGTTCTGTTTCTCTGGAGAGCCCTGATTAATCCAGCAATATAAACTAAATGTACAGGGAAGCATATTGTATAAGGCCCTTATTAGCAAAGATCCTGGCAGGCAGTAGTCAACCTCTAGGAGATTCAACAAGCATTCTTATAAGAAATTAGAGCTTCATGTAAGGAATGTGATAGCAAGTAACATCAAGAAATGGGGGATAGGGGGTGTGGGGGAAGAGAGAACATTTAATGCTTAGTTATGCCAGGCATTCTGCTAGAGCTTACCAAGATCATTAAATCTGCTAACAAACCTGTAAGCTAAACACTCCAGTGCCTGAGAAGACTGTAGAAACCGGGATATCTGGCATGAAAACAAGGCAGGGACTCAGCAACAGAAGAAAATGACAGGAAGACAACAAAATGTAAGGGGAGTAATTTGTTCATAAGAACAATATAGAAAGGATAAAGGTGTGAGAGCTTCTAGGATATTAGAGAAATTGTATTGATATTCAGTTCACTAGTCTCCAAAGATTCATGATCTAAAACAGCAAATGAAATAAACCTCAACAAAATTCTAGCAAATCAGGTCCAGCACTATATCAGGAAGATAATAAACCATGAGCACGTAGGATTTATCCCAGGGATGCAAGGATGGTACAATATCTGCAAATCAATTAACATGATACATCATATAAAGAAATTGAGAGATAAAAATCACATAGTCATATCAATTGATGCAGAAAAAGCATTTGACAAAATCCAGCACCCTTTCTTGATAAAAACTCTCAGCAAGTTGGAAATAGAGGGATCATACCTCAACATAATAAAAGTCATATATGACAAACACACAGCCAACATCATACTCAGTGGGCAAAAATCTAAAGCCATTTTTCTTCCTAAGAACAGGAACAATACAGGGATGGCCACTCTCACCACTCCTGTTCAACATAGTACTGGAAGTACTAGCCATTGTAATCAGAGAAGAAGAAATAAAAGGCATCCAAATAGGAAAAGAAGTAAAACTGCCCTTATTTGCAGATGACATGATACTGTACATAGAAAACGTTAAAGACACAATCAAAAAATTATTAGACTTAATAAATGAATTTGGCAATATAGCAAGATACAAAATTGATGCCAAGAAATCTATGGCATTTCTTTTTTAAAAATATATTTTATTGATTTTTTTTACAGGGAGGAAGAGAGAGGGATAGAGAGTTAGAAACATCGATGAGAGAGACATATCGATCAGCTGCTTCCTGTACGCCCCTCACTGGGGATGTGCCCACAACCAAGGTACATGCCCTGGACCAGAATCGAACCTGGGATGCCCCAGTCCACAGACCGACGCTCTATCCACTGATCCAAACTGGTTTTCGGCTCTATGGCATTTATATACATCAATCGTGAACTTACAGAAAAAGAGACAAAATAACAAACAAACAAAAACAATCCCATTTACCACTGCACCCAAGAAATCAACATACCTAGGAATAAACTTAACTAAGGAGGTAAAAGACCTATATTCAGAAAAATACAGGACACTGAAAAAAAGAGATAGAGGAAGACATAAACAGATGGGAGAACATAACGTGTTCATGAATTGGTAGAATCAATATTATTAAAATCCATACTACCCAAAGCAATCTATAGATTCAATGCACTCCCCATTAAAATACCAATGGCATATTTTACAGACCTAGAACAAACTCTACAAGATACTCATTTGGAATAAAAAACAAACAAAAAACAACAAATAGCTGTAGCAATTCTGGCAAAGAAGAACAAAGTAGATGGGATCTCAATACCAGATATCAAGCTGTATAACAAAGCCATTGTTTTCAAAACAGCCTGATACTGGCACAAGAACAGACATATAGACCAATAGAATAGAGAACCCTAAATTGACCCAAACCACAATGCTCAATTAATATTTGACTAAGGAAGCAAGAACATACAATGGAGTCAAGAGAGTCTCTTCAATAAATAATGTTGGGAAAATTGGACAGATACATGCAAAAAAAGAAAAAATGAAGCTAGACCCACCAACTTACATCATTCACAAAAATAATCTCAAAATGGATAAAGAACTTATACATAAGATGGGAAGCCATAAAAATTCTAGAAGAATCCAAAGGCAGCAACATCTCAGACATATGCAGAAGCAATTTCTTCACTGATACCACTCCTAGGGCAATGGAAACTAAAGAGAAAATGAATAAGTGGAACTACATCAAAATGAAAAGCTTTTGTACAGCAAAAGTATCCATCAACAAAACAAGAAAGTCCACTGCATGGGAGAACATATTTGCCAATGTTATCATCAATAAGGGCTTAATCTCCAACATTTACAGGGAACTCATACAACTTAACAAAACATAAACAAACCAGTCAAGAAATGGGCAACAGACCGAAATAGATAATTTTCTAAAGAAAACAGAAGGAAGGCCAAAAGACCTATAAAAACATGCTCAAAGTCAGTAATCATCAGAGAGATGCAAATCAAAATGACAATGTGATATCATATCACATCTGTCAGAATGGTTATCACCAACAAATCAAAAAAAAAAAAGAGAAAAAGGAATCCTTATTCACTGCTAGTGAGCATGCAGACCGGTGCAGCCACTGTGGAGAACAGTATGGAATTTCCTCAAAAAATTAAAAATCGAATTCCCATTTGACCCAGTGAGTGATCCCACTTTTAGGAATATATCCCAAGAAATTAGAAACACCAATCAGAAATGAGTTATGCAATCTTATGTTCATAGTGGCACAATTCACTATAGCTAAGATGTGGAAACAGCCTAAGTGCCCATCAGCAGATGAGTGGGTTAAAAACTCTGGTACATCTACACAAGGGAATACTACACTGTTGTAAAAAAGAAAGAATTCTTACCATTTGCAACAGCATGGATGGAACTGGAGAACATTATGCTAAGTGAAATAAGCCAGTCAGATGAAGATAAATATCACATGATCTCACTCATTTATGGAATATAATGAACAATATAAACTGATAAATAAAAACAGATCCAGAAACAGAGAAGCATCGATCAGATTGTCAAACCTCAGGGGGAAGGTAGGAGAGGGGGAGGGTAAGGGTGAGAGATCAACCAAGGGTACCAGGAGCAGGTATATAAGCCTAACCAAAGGACACAGACAACAGGGGGATGAGGGCATGAGTGTGGGGGTGTGAGGGAGCAAGGGAGGGGGGGATAAGGACACATACATAATACCTTACTCATAAAGAATAAAAATAAAAGAACAAATAAAATAGCTTATCATCTGATTATGCAGTATCTGTTCTTGATGATGGGCACATAGCAGCTCTCATGACACACACTTAATTTGCCAGATTAATTGATGTTTTTTGTTCTCTCTTTAAAACATTGCCACAGCATGGTATGTACTCAACAGTTAATAAAATTGTTTTTAATATAATTGTGATCTTCTGCTCCCACTACAAATTCCATGCTTGTAGAGTCAGTTGTAATTTTTAATTAATTAAATATTATGTAAAACAGTGGGATGTGAAACAAAAGTCACTAAAGAAATTGCTGTCAAATTGGGTGAAGCAAGAAAACTACAAAAGTCCTAGCTGGTTTGGCTCAGTGGATAGAGCATTGGCCTGTGGACCAAAGGGTCCTTGGTTCAATTCTGATCAAGGGCACCTTGGTTTCAGGCTCCTCCCTTGTCTGGGCCCTGATCAGGATGCAAGCATGAGGCAACCAATCAGTATGTTTCTCTTTGTCTTTACCTCTCTCACTCTCTCTAAAAATCAATGGAATATATCTTCGGGTGAGGATTAAAAATAAAATAAAAACTAATTTTTTTTTAAAAAAAAGAAAACTGCAAAAGCCTAGAAAAAATAAAAACTTACAAGTATTTTTCATTTAAAAAAATTGACAAAATATAATTGTAGTTCAAATTAAAATGAAAAGTTTAAGGCATGCAGTGTTTTAAAAATGTCTTTGCTTTAATATACTTCTTCAATCAACCAATGACCTACAAATGTTGAATAAGGGAGCTTTAACCATACTCTGTACTATACATGTATAGCACTTTTGTTTGTTCTTTCCAGGAACAATCTGTCTAGAAAAGCAAAATTCAAGGCTGGAGATCACAATATTTTTAAAAATATATTTCATTGACTTTTTACAGAGAGGAAGAGAGAGGGAGAGAGTTAGAAACAACCATCAGCTGCCTCCTGCACACCCTCTATTGGGGATGTGCCCACTACCAAGGTACATGCCCTTGACCAGAATCAAACCTGGTACCCTTGAGTATGCAGGTTGACACTCTATCCACTGCACCAAACCTGTTAAGGGAAGAAGTTCACAATCTTTTAGTGATTACATTCAGCACTTTCATGTGAACCTCTGTACAGTGTATAATACTATGTGCCTGTTCAGACTGTTCCTCTAAATCTTAGGGATAGTAAGGCCCTTATGTATTAAATTTTGTATTGGGCATATTTATGGCTCACTGGTAATCATAAGATTATTAGGAATAATGCATTTGGGAGTTTCACTATAGGCCAATATGTACCACATTTTAAGTTTTTCTGTAAGGCATTTTAGAAATAATCTAGTGCAATTCTCTTATCTTAAAGGTAAGTAAATTGAGGACTAAGGTTTAAAGACACTTGCCCAAGATGAAAATTTATTTTTAAAAAATTAAGGGAGCTCAGGATGGTGTGGCTTAATTGGTTGAGCATTGTTCCACGCAATAAGAGGTTGCCTGTTTGATTCCCAATGTGGCACATGCCTGGGTTGTGGGCTTGATCTCCGGTGAGGGGCATACAGGAGGTAGCTGATCAATGACTCCCTCTCATCAATGTTTCTCTCCATCTCTCTCATACTTTTCTTTCCTCTCTCTCTAAAATCAATAGAAATATATTAAAAAGTTTTTTTAAAATTACGGGAAATGTTTAAATAGACTCTAACATTGTAGCATTTCTAATCCAAAGTTCTCAAAGCACTTTTAAATTAGGTCATTAATGATTCTGATACCTATGCATCAAATTGTTGTTCTATTTCCCCCCCGCCCTCCCCCTCTGTGCCATTGAGTGACAGCTACCACTGCCACAGTCCCAGGAAAGATGCACTCAAGGGTTTTCTTTCAGCTCCAGCTACCAAATTCTGGCCCTACTGCCTGCGCAGGATCTATAAAAGTGCTATGTTGTTCTTTTTCCTACCAGTTGGGTTGCCTTTTCTCAGACACTGAAAAGTCCAACATTTTCTTTGCAGATGAACAGTTCAGAGGTGCGGTTATCCTGAATCAGAAATCTGAAAAATAAGAGTTTTGTTTTATTTTTAAATCATGTCAGTGAATGGCAGTCCAGCAGACCTTACCTGTCCACTCTAAGTTTCATAATGTTATTAAAAACTTGAGGCTTTCTCTGATTTCTTGCTCAGCCAATCTTAATGTGTACTTGCCAACTGATAATTAACTATTTTATGGGAAGGAGAAAAGAAAGTATATCAGCTGAGCTGGCCTTCCTTAAAAAAGAGATTGTTCTGAAGCCACTTCTAATAATTCCTCTTGGATCTAATTGGCCAACTACATTACATAGTGGCTGCACTATGTGTTGGGAGGGCAATCAGGAGTTTCATGATTGCAGGACTGTTGCCAAGATTAGGAATAATGTATGTGCAGTGCCTAGCATGTGGTTGGTACCGAGTAGATGCTAAAAAACTGGTAGCTCTTATTTTATTAGCAAAAAAAAATTAAACTAGTGGTGATCACCAAATTTCTTCCATAGTAATTATGAAGAAGTGTTTTCATACAAGTAAAGAATTAAACATGGTAATAAAATAATTTTAGTAGAAAACAACATTTTACTAAACTTCCATGTGGCATTAAAATATTGGAATGGCCTTGGCCAGGTGGCTCCAGGATTGGGCCTAAACAGACAGTCGGACATCCCTCTCACAATCTGGGACTACTGGCTCCTAACCACTCGCCTTCCTGCCTGCCTGATTGACCCTAACTGCTTCTGCCTGCCAGTGTGATTGTCTCCTAACCACTCTTTGCCACCCCGATCACCCCCAACTGCCCTCCCCTGCTGGCCTGGTTGGCCCCAACTATCCCCCTCACCTCCTGCCAGCATGATCACCCCACGCAGCCTGCTATTCAGTTGTTTGCTCATCCCTTACTAACCCCCTAGCTGGCCTGGTTGCCCCACACAGCCTGCTGTTCAGTCTTTTGGTCATCTCTCACTAAGACCCCTGCCAGTGTTGTCGCCCCACACAGCCTTCTGTTTTTTCCTTACTGTTACTGTAAACAGCATCCCAGAAAATTTGCATATTCTTTTATGACTAGTATAGATATTAGCTCTGGCCAATGTGTCTAAGTGGTTAAAGGATTACGGGATTTTTTTGTGTGTGTGTTTTAAAATTGATTTCAGAGATGGAAAGGGAGATGGAGAAAGGGATAGAAACATTAATAAGAAGATAAAATAATTGATTGGCTGCCTCATGCATGCCCCCTACTGGGGATCAAGCCTGCAACCCAGGCATGTGCCCTAACTAGGAATTGAACCATGATCTCTGGCTCATGGATTGATGCTCAACCACTGAGTCACCCTGGTCAGGCTGGATCATAGGTTTGATTCCCAGTCAAGAGTACATGCCTGAGTTGAAGGTTTGAACCCTGGCCCTAGTAGAGGCACATTCAGGAGCCAACCAAATGATGTGTCTCTCTCACATGGATCTCTCTCTCTCTCTCTCTCTCTCTCTCTCTCTCTCTCTCTCTCTCTTTCTCTCTCTCTCTTTCTCTGCACTCTCTCCTTCCTTCCTATCTCTTTTTCTAAAAAAATCAAAGGAAAAAATATCTTTGGGTAAGAATTAATTATATATTTTATATAGAGAGATAGATATAGATAGAGATAATAGATATCCACCTTTAAAAATTCATTTGGTGAACCAGGTTATCATTTTGGACAATGGTCAATATTTGATGATTGTGCACTGTAGTCTTAAAAGCTTTAAAATATAAATAAACTTTTTTCCTCTTTATGTTTTATGAGTTGGAAAATATTAATTATATTTAATTGTCAATAAATATATATTTTATCATAGCTAAAGATTGTTCAATTTGGTGACATGTTGAAAAAACAACATTTGTTGAACCATTAAAATTTTACTACAGCCAAAACTGGTTTGGCTCAGTGGATAGAGCATTGGCCTGCGGACTGAATAGTCCCAGGTTCAATTCTGGTCAAGGGCATGTACTTGGTTGCTGGCATGTCCCCAGTGGGGGGCGTGCAAGTGGCAGCTGATAGATGTCTCTCTCTCATTGATTTTCTGACTCTCTATTCTTCTCCCTTCCTCTCTGTAAAAAATCAATAAAATATATATTTAAAAAATTTACCACAAATATTTAATTGTATTATTCATATATTTTTAAGTAAAGATCTTGACCTTCAAAAGATATATCTATGAGATCATTGGGTTTCTGATTCAGTTGCAAGAATTGCTAGTTGCTATAGGCATTGTTACTAGAATGGCAATGCTAGATGTTTTATGTAAGATACTTGATTTTGTGAAGCAACAAGAAGGAAAAAGATACATATGTATTTCATAAGAAAATTTACCATTTTTTACATACAAAAACAAAAAAAACATTTTCATAACTTCATAGATATAAAAATACCTGGAGGTGCCCTAGCAAGTTTTGCTCAGTGGATAGAGCATCAAGACTGAAGGATCCCAGGTTCGATTCTGGTCAAGACTATAACCTTAGTTATAGTCTTGATCCCCGACCTTGATTGGAGTACATGTGGGAGGCAACCAAATGATGTGTCTCTATCACATCAATGTTTCTCTCTCCCCTTCCTTTCCATTCTCTAAAAAAATCAATGGAAAAATATCCTCAGATGAGGAATAACAAAATATATATAGCTAGAGATAACATCTGCCTTATATCCCACTAGAGGCCCGGTGCATGAAAATTCATGCACTGGAGTGGGAGGTCCCTCAGCCCAACCTGCCCCCCCCCTCACAATCCAGGAGCCATCAGGGGCAGGAGGTGACCCAGAAATCAGGGGAAGGTAACACCCCCATCACACCTCTGCTGCTGCCACTGCTGGTAGTGCAAGCCTCGGCCAGCCCTGGTTACCTGAGCCTTGGGCGGCCCTGGGTGGCTGGGCAGCCACCATCCAAGGTTTGCCTGTGCATTGGGCTGGCCCTCGGTGGCTAGGGGTTTGAGGGTACTGATGGACTCTGGAGACAGGTGCAAGGAGCGGCTGGACCCACCTTGGGGCATGCTTGGGCTGTGCCACACATCTGCTGCCCCAGCAGGACTGAGGGGACTGGGCGCTGCCATCTTGTGGCTGTGGATGCCACATTCTTTGAGGGTGTAGCAATTAGCATATTCCCTCATTGGCTTTGGGCTCCTCCATCTTTGTGAGTGTGTGATGATCAATTCACATATTCCCTCTTTATTAGATAGGATGGTAAAACAAATATGAATATGAGGTGTGTGTGTGTGTGTGTGTGAGTGTGTGTGTGTGTGTGTGTGTGTGTGTGTACTAAAAGATAGGGAATCTAGCCATTGAAAAAGTTTATATAGCCCAGCTGGTGTAGGTCAGTGATTTAGTGTTGACCCATGAACCAAGAGTTTACTCAGGGATTCCCAGTCAGGGCATATGCCCAGGTTGTGGGATCAATCCCCAGTAGGGGGCATACAGGAAGCAACCAATCAGTGTTCTCTCACTGCTTTTATTTTTTATTTTTATCTCTCTATCCTTCTCCCTCCCTCTCTCTCTCTCTAAAAAAAATAATAAAAACATTTTTAAGTCTATCTAGGAATCATTATACTTAGATTTTATAAACACAACTCTAAATCTTTACAACAACTCAATAGTTATTCCTCCAGCAAAGGTGAATCACATGGAAAGGAGACATCAGAGAGACTAAATGTCTCAAACAGGGACTGCAGAGCTGTGATTCAAATACAGATCAGATTGATTCCTATACTTCATGCCCAAAACATATAATTGTCTCATGTATGACTTAGCCTCTAAGTTTTTCATGTAGCAATTTTGTGACCTTTGATATTAATAGAGAGATATATTGTGGTTTTTATTTTTTTTTACATAGAGAAGAATACACTTTTATTCTTATCACAGTTTATTAACATTGTTGAATGTGATATTTTGTAGTGTATGATTTTATGTCTTGTAAAGAATAAAATGATGCCAAACTATTTTTACCTTCAAATATCTTTTAAAATTGCAGTTTTTGTTTATTATGGGAAATTTCCCATTTATTAATCCATTTATTAGGATGAATGGTATTTTTTTTATCTTTATTGTTGAGAGTATTACAGATGATCCTTACTTTTCCCCATTGCCCCCCTCCACCCTGTTCCTACCTTACCCCAGGCCTTCACTTCACTATTGCCCATAGATTATTTATATATGCATTCAAGTTCTTTGGTTAATCTCTTCCCAGTCACCCACCCTCCCCTGCCTTCCTTCTGTGATTCCTCAGTTTGTGCCATATTTCCATGCCTCTTTCTTCATATATTTATTTTGTTCATGAGATTCCACATGTAAGTAAGATCATGTGATACTTGTTTTTTTTCTGACTGGCTTGTTCCACTTAGCATAATACTCTGCAGGTACCTCCATGCTGTCTTAAATGGTTGGAGATCCTTCTTTTATACTACTGCATAGAATTCCATTGTGTAAAAGTACCACTTTTTTTTTTTTAATCTACTCAGCTGATGATGAGCACTTGGGCTATTTCCAGGTTTTAGCTATTGTATATTGGGCTGCATATATTCTTTCTGATTGCTATTTTGGGATTCTGAGGATATATTCCTAGAAGTGGGATTCCTGAGTCAAACAGCAGTTCAATTTTTAATTTTCCGAGGAAACTCCATACTCTTCCATAATGGCTGCACCAGTCTGCATCCCCATAAATAGTGTATTAGGGTTCCCTTTTCTCCACATCTTTGTCAGCACATGTCGTTTATTAATTAATTGATAGTAGCTAATCTGGCAGGTGTCATTTTAATTTGCATCTATATGATGATCAGTGATTTTGAGCACTTTTTCATATAACTTTTGGCTTCTGTATTTCTTCATTGGAGAAATGTCTAGGTCCTTGGCCAGTTTTTCCAAATTGGATTGTCTTCCTTTTGTTGAGCTTTATCTATTTTGGAAATTAACCTCTTATCAGATGTATCATTGGCAAATATATTTTCCTATACAGTGGATTCCCTTTGCATTTTGTTGCTGGTTTATTTAGCTGCACACAAGTTTAGTTTGATGTAGTCTCATTTGTTTATATTTTCCTTTATTTCTCTTTCCTTAGGAGATATATTAGTGAAAATTGTATTGTGGTTTTAATTATCAGATTTGTGAAATGTAATTTTAGTTTATGTTTGCTTTTCAAAATACAACACAAGATAATATAAGTAATGTAATATTGAAATGAATAACTAATTTATAAAGTTTGAATCCAAGCTTTCCATTGATTGCTAGATTTTTCTTTTTTCTCTATAATTCCCAAAATACTTGACTCAGTCTTTTTGAGTCCGTTTTGTTTGGGACTCTTTTGTGTCCTTTTTGAACTCGTTTGACTTTTTCTTCCCAAAATCAGGGAAGTTTTCTGTTATTATCTCTTCAAACAGGTTTTCTATTCCTTGCTCAGCTTTCTCTTCTTCCGGCTCCCCTGTTATGTGGATGTTTCATTTTGTGTTGCCAAAGTACTTTTTTTTTTAAATATATTTTATTGATTTTTTACAGAGAGGAAGGGAGAGGGATAGAAAGTCAGAAACATCCATGAGAGAGAGACATCGATCAGCTGCCTCCTGCATGCCCCCTACTGGAGATGTGCCCGCAAGCAAGGTACATGCCCCCGACCAGAATCGAACCTGGGACCTTTCAGTCCGCAGGCCGAAGCTCTATCCACTGAGCTAAACCGGTCTTGGCTCAAAGTACTTTTTAAGTACTTTTTTTAAAGATGCTGCTTTGCTTGGGTGTTTTTTCTACCTTATTTTCTAATTCATTGATACATTCTTCACCTTTTCCTAGTCTACTGTTGAAATTTTCCATTATGTTCCTTATAGGTGCTATGTCATTCTTCATTTCCTCTTGATTCTTACAAATGCTGTTGAATTTGTTTTCCATTCTTTCCAACATCTTTATAACCATTGCTCTGAATTCTTTCTTTGACAAATTGCTTGCCTTCATTTATTTTCTTTTCTGGTGATTCCTCCTTTTTTTTCTTATGAGGGTTATTTCCTTGTCTCCCCATTTTTGCTATTCTTTTGTGATTGTTTGTATGTATTAGATCAAACTGCTATGCCATCCAGATTTTTTGAGTTTGTCTTACATAATAGATGGTTTGTAGGCCCAGTGATGCAGTATCTCAGGGCTGGGTATTCTAGGGATGCCCCATACTTGAGATATAAAGGTTCTCTTGGTATAGTTGGGTCTTGAGTGTTATTGTCCCATTCATGGATGGAGTCTCTGCTCAAGGTGTCTGGTTATGTAGCTCCCTCTCTACCACCTTGACCAAACAGCATAAAATACAACTTGACAAGCACAACACAAAGGGAACAAAACACGAATGTACACATGACACCAATAACCCCAGAGGAAAGAGAATTAGAAGAGAGAAAAGAGAGCAAAAATGATAGCAAGCAAAGAAAAAAGAGGCAAGAGAAGAGGAGAAAAAATATGTGGAGAGAAAACACCACAAAAACCCAAGTAATCCAAAAAATGCAAACAAAAACACCCTGAGAAAGAGGGGTTGGAGTACAGAATCTGTAGAGACAGAGCTTAAATACAGAAAGTAAGGTTAAGGAATTGGATGAATAGGGGAAGAACAATGGTTGAGTATAAAGGATATAGAAAGAGAATGAGTGGATAAGAAGAAAATAAGTAAATAACCAACTAAATAAATAGGAAGATAAAACAAAAATATTTTTAAATTTTAAGTATTTATTTACTCATTTACTTTTGGAAAAGGAGAATATAAGAGAATAGACAGGTTTAGTGAGTGAAACTAATTAAACAAGAGAAGAGAGCAGGAGAGGAGAAGAAAAACAAAAGCATAAACAAATTGACTAGTGGAGAAAGAAAGAAGGGAAGAATGCATTGACTTGGATCAGGGGAGAGGAAATTAGACATATGAGTAAGCCAACAGGAACTATAATAATAATAACACATCAATAAAGCAGATAAAGAAGATCAATTCTGAACAAGGGGTAAAAAGAAAGGGAAGAGGAAAATTAAAGCCAGGACAGGAGAAGAGAAAACAGGATGAAAAAGGGAGAAGTGAGGAAGAAAACAGTGGGAAAAGAAGAAAAAAGGGAATAAAATAACAACAAAAAAATAAAAACAGAATAAAGAAAAAATAATACTAAAATAATAAAAAATTTTAATAAAAGATAAAAAATAAAAAAGTGAAGTGTTCGCTTCATCCAAGTTTTACTAGTAATGCCCCTTGGGGGCTGATTTAAGACCCCAGTCTTCTGTCTGTCACTTCTCAGTTTCCAGTTAGGTAGTCAGCACCATGTTGAAGTTTCAAGTGACCCACCACTCCTGTTTGTGTCTGTCTCCACAGTATTTGTTCCAAGCAGACAGGACTTATCTGCCCCAGAGTCTTTGTTTTCTTTCTACAGCTGAAGGTATATGCTAGATGTGACTGTATTAGCTGTCTTGAGGCTGCTGGGAAACAGCAGGAGAAAAATGGCTAGTTAGGCTTGGAGGGTCACAAATGTCTCAGTCCCAGATTCCTGGTCACCTCTCCATCCTCTCCTTTCCTCCATAGTCTCTCCCCAGACTCCACAAATATACATCTCTACCTGCACCACAGCCTCAGATGAGTGTTTATAACAGAAAGATCCTATGAACTGGATTTATTGAGTAAAAGCAAAGACAAACAAAGGCAAAACAACATGGAACTCCCAAGTCCTCCCAACCCTCTCTGGCACTGCGCTCCTCAGGCAGCTCTTCAGGCCATCTTGTTAGGCGAATTCTCTCTTGGCTATAGACTTAGATCTAAATTCTCAAGCCACAAGCTGCTTTGTGGATTTTCTTTCCATAGTCGGATGTTACGCCTGTTCCCCATAGGATGCAGACTTGGTGCAGTGCAGCTACCTCCTGATCCTCTCAGCCCAGTGATTGCACGTCTCTCTCCAGGCCAGATCCCCAATTCTGTTGTTCTCCAGGTATACTCTGCCCTTCCCAGCTGTGGATTGTCTGACTAGCTGTGTCTAATTAATCAATTCCAGGTGGATGCTCTCTTATTTAGTTGCTTCTTCTATCTGCTCCAGGACAAGGCATATGGCACATTCACTATTTTCCTTACTTGCTTCTTTCCTGTCAATAAGCCAAAGCAGTCCAGCTTAGGATCTCTCATTGCTTCTTCTATGTCCTTCCTTGTTCCACTGTCCTAAGTGTGTTTATGCTGCAGTCAAATTCTTGCTGGCTTTTCTACACTTTGTGTCTCTTGACTGAAATCTTTCCTTCAAGAAGACAAGAACCAGGCCTCCTTGTATTGCTTAGATAATAAATAAAAAAGACATTTTTAATATCTTTCAAGAACAAAATGTATCTCTTTAATCCATTGGATCTCTTCCAAATAAAAATTGTTTAAGTTAAGTCTTTTATTTTACTCACTATGCTTTCAACACAATCCTATTATACATTTAAGGAAGGCCATTTTCATAAAGAATTCTGACACCTATTAGCTACTCAGATCCAAAATTTTGCTTCTCTCTACAGATCAGGTAAAGCTAACTCACATGGCAATAACCACAAGGAATTATAGTTGAAGAAGATTATTCTATTCCTTCACAAAAAGGGCCTGGAAAATGCTAGTAATGCCATAGTCTCCCAACCATTTGCAACCCTTACTCAAGAAAAGGATAAAGGATATGTAAAAATGTTTGGCATAGTAGATTTTCTCCCCCAATAAATACACTTGATTTCTTTTGTTTAAAACAGCTAAGTTTACTAAAACTAAACTGTTATAAAAAGTTTAGCATGAATAAGTACATCATTACAATTTGTATACAGAAGTATACCTGACTGCCACTTAACAAAACAAAACAAAACAAAACAAACAAACAAAAAACTACAAAAAAAAAAAAAAACCCAGCTCTAATTAAATGGTACACAAGCTTTCCTTTTTTATACAGCACTAAATAGGCTTGATCAAAAAGATAATTATTGACCAAAAGACTGCATTTAAGTAATTGAATAATGGATCTTTCTGGTATTCACACTCCATCTTTGAAAAAAGGCATAATCTTCTTAAATTCAGCAATTCCTTGTGATTTTAACATTTTTATTCTCCTTGGTGGGAATATAGTATAAAGAAAACTTTCTAACTACAGAAAGGGCATTAAAAGTCTTTTTCATAAATAATATCACAGCCTGGGTCAGAAACATCTTGCAGAAGATGATCTAATCTTTTTGGTTTTGCTTCCAGTTTTTAAAATATTCCATTCATCTTGTACTCCTTATGAAATGGTTGAAAATAAGTTCCTATGGATTTGTTGTTGTGCAAAGAAAAAAAAATTTAATGAACACCACTTATTCAGCCACAGAGCACTTTGCTGTCACTTGACATGAACTCAGAGGGAAGTAATAAGCCTGCAAGGACAGGATGCTGATGTCTGTGTTTAGGATGATCAGAGAGTCCTGGAATCCTAGCTCTGTCCAGGTTGCTAGTGGTGCAGGCTGACAGAAGTGAGATGTGAGTCTAGGATTATCTGTAGTAATGGATGGTGTGCTGTAGGATTTCCATCTTGCTTACTTTTTTCTGGGGGATGGTGGGCACCATCTCCTTGAGCTTAGAGTAGTTGTCATTGATGTTGCACAGCAGGCTCATTGGATTGTTCCCTGAGGTTTTGCTCTGGAAGACTTAGGCCCAGGCTGTGGTCTGAAAGGCTGTATTCCCTATTGGACCTCACTGGACTGAAGACTTTCATGCTGATAGTGGAGAGGGAAGAGAGATGGGGAGGGAGCAGACTGCCCTGGAGCTCAGGCCACTGCTGCCTGGGAGTTTCCAGCACTCTGTACCCATTCAGCTCAGAATGAATCAGAGTTTTAAGATGAAATTAAAATGTATACTCATTACAGACAAATTACTTTCTAAAGTGTGTTCTGCCTAATTTTCTCAGCTATTCAAATATTTTGAGACAATTTTAATAAAATCAGATTTCAGAAAACTATTAAATATGTTTTGTGTGAGTTGCTTTCATTTTGGCTGAAATATATATATATATATATATATATATATATATATATATATATACATATATATATATATATATACACACACACACACATACACATACACACACACACACACACACACACACACACACACACACACACATATGCCTAATATGCAAATTGTCCCCATGGGAGTTCCACTGGGAGACCAATTTGTTTGCTATGACTTGTGCTGACCCCCAGGGGATGGCATAGAATGAAAGAAGGCCCTGAGGCCAGAACCAGTTTGACTTAGTGGATAGAGCATCTGTCTGCAGACTGAAAGGTCCCAGGTTCGATTCCGGTCAAGGGCATGTAGAGGAAGTGCAAGAGGCAGCTGATCAATGTCTCTCTCTCTCTTCGATGTTTCTAATTTTCTATCCTTTTCCCTTCCTCTCTGTAAAAAATCAATAAAATATATATTTTTTAAAACAAAAGAAAAAAAGAAAGAAGGCCCTGATCAGCTCAGATCACCAGCCAGGCCTAGGCACCCTATTCATGCACAAATTTCATGCACCGGTCCTCTAGTAGTATTATAATTATAATATTTCAACATTTTGTTATATATGAGTATGCAGTTTTCTCTGTCATTTTATAGCTATCAAAGGAAAATTCTTATTTTAAATCTCTACATCACCATTAAATAGTTCTAATAATAAAATACCTAAATTTTAAGTCCTTAGGGACATCAAGGTGTCTCATCTACTGTTGTTCAAATTCTGGCAGCATGTTGCAAAACAGATAAGTAACAGACAATAGAGGGTAACCTAACATTGTTACCTGATTGTTGATAATACCTAAGATATACTTTAAGATTATAAAGTATGTTGTTTAAGGCTAGCAGACTATTTTAATAAGTGAACCAAAAAGGGTGGAGAGACTTCTAGGAATATCTATTTCAGAATATATCTTATAATTGAATCTTTTTCCTCCTTAACCTCATGTATTCCTCTTAATACATAGTTTAAGGTATTGTTATAATATCCTTGGCAAAGTAATCATTTGAAAATGAAATTAATGCTGACAAATCCCATTGTTCCTTTGCTGAGCTCTCCCCCAACCTAGTCTGCAGGTGAAGGTGGACACCAAATCTGAATCTCCATAAAACTCATCCCACCCTGGTGATTCTCTGAGATCAAACCCAGGTACCAACCCAAACCTCTTTCAGGGAACTGCCTGTACTGTTTCTTATAAGCTGTCAGCATTGTCCCATGCCATGGGTTGTCCTAAAATCTCCCAAAGGTTCACAAACCCCAAGCAAGCATCAGCTGGCCTCAGCATGCTCTGAGTTCACAAGATAGCTCTCCCAGGGCCACAAGCCCAGTACAGGCCGCTACCAGCCACAGATCACATTGTAGCTCATACAAGGTAGCCCTGGTCAGGCCTAACCAATGGCTGATCTGGGCCTGCATAAGAGCTCCTCCAAAGTGGTCCAAGAACAACAGTGACCAACATCAGACCACACCAGAGCACCACCCAATTAGCTCCATAAATGCCACACCCAAAGAGTGGATTCAGAGTCCTGTTACACTGAATCCAGTCCTGTGGAGTCGCCCCCCACATATATAATAGAACTCATCAGCTGTAGTCTTGGTCAGTCCTCAGAGCCAGCCAGCCTGATAGCAATACCTTGTACTAATGTGCCAACAGCAATCAAGACTCAACTACAATAAGAGGGTACACACAACCCACACAAAGAATAACGTGGAGCACCTGACTTAGGTGACCAGGGAGTCAGCACTCCTGGGCCCTGCAGGACACCTACTATATAAGACCACTGTGCCAACACTAGAAGACATAGTAGATCTACGTAATGCCTAGAAATAAATATTGTGAGGCAATCAAAATGAGGAAACAAAGAAATATGTCCCAAATTCAGAACTGGGCAACACTCCAGAAAAAGAACTAAACAAAAATGTAGGCAAACAATCTACTAGATACAGAGTTCAAATCACTGATCATAAGGCGTTCAATGATCTTTACTTTATTTATTTATTTATTTATTTATTTATTTATTTATATCTTTATTATGCAGATTATTACATTTGTTTCTCTTTTTTCCCCTCCATAGTTCCCCTCCACCCACCTCCCACCCTTCCCTCTACCTTTATCTCCCTTCTGTTGACCTCATCCATAGGTGTATGATTTTTGTCCAGTCTCTACCTGTACACCCCTCACCCCATTTCCCCTGAGAATTATCAGTCCACTCCCTTTCTGTGTTCCCGATACTATTATATTCACCAGTTTATTCTGTTGATCAAATCTTCAATTCCCTTAATTTTCAGATTCACTTGTTGATAGATATGTATTTGTTGTTCATAATTTTTTATCTTTTACCTTTTTCTTCTTCCTCTTCTAAAAGAGTACCTTTCAGCATTTCATATAATACTGGTTTGGAGTTGATGAACTCCTTTAGCTTTTTCTTATCTGTGAAGCTCTTTATCTGCCCTTCAATGCTGACTGATAGCTTTGCTGGATAGAGTATTCTTGGTAGTAGGTTCTTGTTATTCAACGCGTTGAATATTTCTTGCCACTCCCGTCTGGCCTGCATCATATCTGTTGAGAAATCAGTTGACAGTCTTATGGGTGCTGCCTTGTAGGTAACGAACTGTTTTTCTCTTGCTGCTTTTAATATTGTCTCTTTGTCTTTTGCTCTTGGCATTTTAATTATGATGTGTCTCAGTGTAATCTTCTTGGGATTCCTTTTAGATGGGGATCTGTGTGCTTCCTGGACTTGTAAGTCTATTTCTTTTACCAGATGTGGGAAGTTATCAGTCATTATTTCTTTAAGTAGGTTTTCAGTATTTTGGTCTCTCACTTCTTCTGGCACCCCCATAATTCTGATGTTGGTAGGCTTTAAGCTGTCCCAGAGTCTCCTTACATTATCTTTTTTTTAAATTTTTTATTTATTATTTATTTTTTTATTAATTTTTTATACATAACTCCCCATTGCCCCCCCTCCCTCCCAGGCATGCTCCAACCCCCCCAGTGTCTATGTTCATTGGTTATGCTTATATGCATGCATACAAGTCCTTTGATTGATCTCTTATCTACCTCACCTAACTTTAATCTTCCTGCTGTAATTTGTCAGTCTGTTTGAAGCTTTACTGCCTCTGTAGCTATCCTTTTGTTCATCAGTTTATAATGTTCTTTATTATCCACCAATGAGTGAGATCATGTGATGCTTCTCCCTCATTGACTGGCTTATTTCACTAAGCATAAGGCTCTCCAGTTCCATCCAGGGTGCTGCAAATGGTGAGAATTCCTTCTTTTTAATGGCAGCATAGAATTCCATTGTGTAGATGTACCTCAGTTTTCTGATCCACTCATTTGCTGACGGTCATCTAGGCTGTTTCCAAATTGTAGCTATTGTAAATTGTGCTACTATGAACATAGGGGTGCATAAATCCTTTCTGATTGGTGTTTGTGATTTCTTAGGATAAATTCCTAAGAGTGGGATTACAGGGTCAAATGGGAGATCCATTTTTAGTTTTTTGAGGAAACTCCATACTGTTCTCCACAGTGGCTGCACCAGTCTGCATT
>PVJN01016141.1:0-42959 GCA_004026805.1 Lasiurus borealis | reverse complement strand
TAGCCTCTTCAATAAATGGTGTTGGGAAAATTGGACAGATACATGCAAAAAAAATGAAACTGGACCACCAACTTACACCAAATACAAAAATAAACTCCAAATGGATACAGGACTTAAACATTAGAAGGGAAACCATAAAAATACTAGAGGAATCCACAGGCAACACAATCTCAGATATATGCCGAAAGAACTTCTTCACTGATACTGCTCCAAAGGCAATGGAATCTAAAGAAAAAATGAACAAATGGGATTACATCAAAATAAAAAGCTGTTGCACAGCAAAAGAAACCATCCACAAAACAACAAGAAAGATCACTGTATGGGAGAACATATTTGCAAATGTTATCACTGATAAAGGTTTAATCTCCAAAATCTACAGCCAACTTATACAACTTAATAAAAGGAAGATGAACGATTCAATAAAAAAATGGGCAACGGACCTAAATAGAACCTTTTCGAAAGATGACAGAAGGAAGGCCAAGAGACACATGAAAACATGTTCAAAGTCATTAATTATCTGAGAGATGCAAATCAAAACGACAATGCGATACCATCTTACACCGGTCAGAATGGCAATCATCAACAAATCAACAAACGACAAGTGTTGGCGAGGATGCGGAGAAAAAGGAACCCTTGTGCACTGTTGGTGGAAATGCAGACTGGTGCAGCCACCGTGGAGAACAGTATGGAGTTTCCTCAAAAAACTAAAAATGGATCTCCCATTTGACCCTGTAATCCCACTCTTAGGAATTTATCCTAAGAAATCACAAACACCAATCAGAAATGATTTATGCACCCCTATGTTCATAGCAGCACAATTTACAATAGCTACAATTTGGAAACAGCCTAGGTGCCCATCAGCAGATGAGTGGATCAGAAAACTGTGGTACATCTACACAGTGGAATTCTATGCTGCCATTAAAAAGAAGGAATTCTCACCATTTGCAGCAAATGGAACTGGAGAGCCTTATGCTTAGTGAAATAAGCCAGTCAATGAGGGAGAAGCATCACATGATCTCACTCATTGGTGGATAATAAAGAACATTATAAACTGATGAAGAAAAGGATAGATACAGAGGCAGGAAAGCTTCAAACAGACTGTGAAATTACAGCAGGAAGATTAAAGTTAGGTGAGGTAGATAAGATATCAATCAAAGGACTTGTATGCATGCATATAAGCATAACCAATGAACACAGACACTGGGGGGTTGGGGTATGGCTAGGAGGGAGGGGGGGCAATGGGGAGAAATGTATAAAAAAGTAATAAAAAATAAAAAATAAAAAAATAAATAGCTGACACTAATAAAAATGGCCTTAAATTATCTAAATATAAATAAAACTTTTTTAAAAGGAAAAAAAAACCCTCAAACAAACAGGCAATTTTGTTAGGTGAAGTGTTCTTTCTCTGAGGACTACTTTTTTAATTGTTTCTGGTTTGACAAACAAATAGGGTAAAAAAAACAAAACACATTGCTGGTTTTGTTTGCTAGACCTTCTGATATTTGCAAAACAGTGACAAAAGTTTGAAACTAAATCTTATTCGCTGTATTTAAGTTCAGTGTACACCACTAACAGAAAAATGTGTAGTAGGTTATCAGGGTATATATATTTTTCCTAACTTTTAGGTAAAAATACCTTTAACATAGTTCTAGTCAATTCAGTTCAAGCCAGAGCAATAAGCCTACATTAAGTACTTACTCTTTATAAAACAGGTGCTCCGTGAAAGGTGGGATATGAAGATACTAAGATTTGACAGCTGGCCTCTAAGGGTTCTGAATTTAGTGTGGGAGAAAGAGGTTTAAAGCAATTAACCATAAAGTAAGACATAATGTATTAAGTGCTGTAATATAGATACTTCGTGACAGGGGAGTAGAGAAAACGGAAGAATTAGTTCTGACGAGGGAAGGAAAATGATTCCTGAAAGTGGCTTTGGAGCTAATTCTGTTCGAAGACTTCAGATTTGAATAAGTATTTGACTTCCTTCCCTTGTGTCTCTGACTATTCTTTTCACATTTTTGCCAATGAGTCCAATCAGTAACGTGTCAGGAATTATTTAAGAAGTTGGGAATGAAAAAGTCTGAAACGTAATTATTGCTTATATTAAATGTCTGTGTAATGATCATATTTCATGCCTTTATGCTAACTCCTAGATTATGTCTCTAATCCATATATTGCCTACATTGCATTTCCCACTTTGCTTTCTAGCTCAGATCCACCACAAATTCCAGATTTCTAAATTAAAATTTACTTTTCCTCAAAATCTACATCTCTAATTTTTACAAATATGAAGAGAGCATCTAACATACGTCTTGTTCCTGCACAACCATTCATTTAAATTTGACTTCCCGAGTCACCTTTGCCTGTGACCTCTGATGCGATTCTCACCTGGGCTCTCCATGGTCCCATGTGCAGCACACGGTTGTTGTCCATTAACATTTCCTCAGGTCCTTTCAAAGGTAGCAAGATCCTCAGTTCAGGACTGCTTTCATATTTTTATTTTTTCATTTCTCACTCCACCACACATACACAGACAGCTAACCTGGCAGGATTGTTCTCTAGTCTGTAGGGTAGTGTGTGTGTGTGTGTGTGGGGAGGGTAGAATGAGGACGGGGGGTTCCTTTTACATCCTCATAGTATCTGTCATGGTTATTATGAAGATTGAATAAGAAAAATGAATAGACAGCACTTACTAACTATATTATTATCCTAATGGTCTACGATTTCACCTTTGACATCTACTTAACAGTTTGCAGTTTGTCACAAATAGAATCAGGCAAGAAATATAAATGTTTAGGGGAAAATATCATTTATGAGTACAGTTGCACGAGGGTCATCCCCAAAATGCATCTCCTGCAGTCTTATAAATATGACTCTCTTTGGGGCCGAGGGGCAGCTGATTCAGGGCAACAAGATGTTCTATGGCAGTCCTGGAAGGCTGGTCAGGTGTCTTGATTAATTGCTGCTTTGGAGCAGAAGTAAGGGCACACAAAACTGTGAACAAACACCAGACTTCCAAATAAGCTAGCATCCAAAACAGCTCCAAGTCAGCTGAGGTACTCGGCTATAAACTGGAGGTACTTACTTGTCTTCAAGTCATCAAAGAGCTTAGCCAGCCAGCAAATGATAACAATAAACAGCTAACCACCTGTGAAACAAGAAATCAGAATTTGCTGCTTGTATGCATGCTTAAGCTAGGAGAGATGCCAGTCAATGAGCTTAAAACAAGAAAAAAGGGGCGGGGGAGGCTGAGGCAACTGCATGATGGCATTTAGAATCTCCATTAAGACCCAGGGAAATGTGCCCAGTGTGTACACAGCGGAGGGGAGCATAGCTCTTGGGGGCTCTGGGAAATGAGCTTCCTGCAATAAAGCAGGGCAATTAACCTAAAGCAGATTCTGGCTGCTAAGTAGGGTAGAAGTGCCTTTGTTTTTTGGTCAGGCAGAGACTTCCCTGATGTGCTCCTGCTGGTGTTGTTCCAACAAATTTGAGTTGCCTGGATTCTACAGTCCCCGCCCACCCGACCCCCCTCCCCTGCCCAATATGCACTCCACCAAAGGATTCTTAAGGCCTCCTTTCTGTCCTTATGAGTGGGAGGCTGCATTGAAAGGACCTGAGAACTTATGGGAGTGGCTTGGAGAAGAGGCAGTTCAATCACTTGAAGAGGGAGGGTGGGGGTGTGGTTCTTAGCCCCTCCAGATTCTGTGTTTAGCTCACAGTTCGATTATTTACTGAAAATGAGAAAGAGAATCGTGGGTTTTAGCCCTTGCTTAAAGAGAAGGTAATGTTTTGTTAGGAAAGTCAGCTGCTGAGTTTCAGTCTGAATGTGTCTGTTCTGCCACTGAAAGGTTTTGATTTGGTTAATCACAGAGGCCTTTCTTGAATACTAACTAAGGAGTCCAAGCAGAACAAATTCATTCCTGATGAAGTCTTGCAGCCAACAACGTGGGATAATTTGAATCACAACCTGTAAAATTTGATCAGGATGGAATTAAACGACTCTCTCCCAGTGATTTGGCAAGTCTATTTTCACCGTCATTACAGCGAAAGTGGGCAGCCCACAAAGGACCATGCTCATCTGCCGTCTCCCTCAGTCCTGCTGCTAACAGGGATGCTGAGGGTCATCCCATGGGAATGTTTGCTAGCCTGGAATCTTTGTTGTAAAGATATGATACCACACTCACACCTTAGTGTCATTACTACTTGTCTCCATAATTTTCAGAGTTGTTCAGATCTATTTAGGGCCCATTAATGCTAGGACCACCTCTTGAAGGTGATGTTACTTTTACATTTATTGTCATCTGTCTGAAATAAATTTTTTTCCTGTTTCTCCTATACTTTACACCTCATACAGTTTAAAGAGTATAGTGTACATGGAGAAAAAATTGGAAATCAGCATAAAAACGTTAACTCTGACCTTGAACTATTCTGACCCCAAGGTAGAAATTTTTTTGAAGTGGACTTGATTAAAAAAAAAAAAAACATTGAATAATACACTTCTGTTCTCAAAGCTTTCTGTTCAGGTAACATCAGCTTGACTTTCTGAGGTCAGGGTAGGGGTTAGGGGATGGAGCCAAACAGGGGACAATGACTCCTCAAATTCCAGTCTAGTAGCTGTGAATTCTGCTGTTGAAGCAATTTGTACCATGATAATAAAAGTATTTCTTTAACACTTGCAAGAATATGTTAAAAATCAGTATTAGACTTGTAACATCTTATTTATTTTAATGTTATGGTTTGTGACTTTTGTCTCTTGGATACAACACTAGTCGAGGGAAGTTTCTGATAATGTTGTGTAGGGCATAGCTAATCCAATTTTAGAGGACAAGTGTGATGGTAAGAGAAGGGCTCAGAATGCAGTTGTTTGCAAAGGGAAGGAAGATAGAAAAGAAAAAAAGGAGCATGCAAGATACATACCATAAGAAAAACTACTGAGACTCAGAGAAATGGGGTGAATAGGAGATTGAAGAAGACTAGAGAAGAGGTGATCAAAGAAAATTCAGTATAAAAATTACTGCATTTTGGCAACAAATATAATATTATATTTTATTAATTCATCTTAAAATTTGCTAAATACCTGGTAACAAAGGAAATATCATTGCAAGAGCCAGGATTTAAGGTCTTGACTTCTCATAGCATGGAACAGCCTCTAAATTCAAGTTACTTCTCCAGCGGAATTGTTTCTGTGGGTATGCTGAGGCATGCAGGGCATGCTAAGGAGAAGCCAAGGGAACTGAAGCTGAAAGTTATATTTACTTACAAGTGCATATGACAATGGCCATGCTTACCATTTAAAACATTCTCTAAATTCGAAGAGAACTCTTTTTAAATTTGTCTCTGCTGTTCTAAAATACTGCAAAAATTCCCAGGGTAGAATATTTCCCCCATTGGCAGCATTCATTCAGAGATAAGGAAAGAGATGAAGAAATTGGGTCAATTTGTGTGACATATGTACTTTTCAGATTCATACTATGTTAGTAACTTTTGGCTGATACAACGGCCTAGGTAATGAAGTTCAGGCTTTTTCCTACCACCTACCCATAACTTAAACTATATTTTAAATATATTTTATTGATTTTTCACAAAGAGGAAGGGAGAGGGATAGAGAGTAAGAAACATCGATGAGAGAGAGACATCTATTAGCAGCCTCCTGTACACCCCCTACCGGGGACGTGCCTGCAACCAAGATACATGCCCTTGACCAGAATCAAACCTGGGACCTTTCAGTCCACAGGCCAAGTGCTCTATCCACTGAGCCAAACCGGTTTTTGCAACTTAAACTATTTTTTAAACTCATTCTTGAATATCACTTCATATGCACATGTAATATAAACGTTTTGTATATGTATATACTAGTATATAAACAAACTATGCATATATTACCACTTGTATTTGTGAAATATAAGACTCATACAAGAGATGCTGGAAGAAGATATGTTTATTCTGAGTCATGTAGTACTAGGATACAAAAGAAGAACTTTGCCTCCACTGCAGAATCCTGTGTCAGCATTGATTTAAGGGAGAAAGAATGATTTTAATAAGTTTGAAAGCATTTTTTTACATGGTGCTACACTTAACAAATAACAGTACTTATTTGCTACAATTTATTAATACATTGTAGAAAAATGCACTGAAAATGAAAATCTTATTTTAGGCAAATTGGAGGGCATTCTAAGTGCTATTCAGATAAAATGATAGGGCCATTTTGTCTTTGATTTACTGGAACAAATGCCATATGTCACTTGCTATCTCCTTGGCCTTAGATTATTTGGCTGGAAATGGTGCTGCTAGTTTTGAAGTAATTCAGAGATTGGTAACATCTATAACTAATATCATATGTGGTTATGACATTTTTCATTTATACATTGTAATGGCAATATTAAATTGAGAATATTTTTCTCTGTCTGGTTTGACTCAGCAGATAGAACATTGGCCTGTGGATGTAAGCATCCTGGGTTCAATTCCGTTCAAGAAGACATGCCAGGGTTTCAGGCTCGATCCCCAGTAGGGGGCATGCAGGAGGCAGCCAATCAGTGATTCTCTCTCATCATTGATGTTTCTATCTCTCTCTTCTTCTCTAAAATGAATAAAAATATTTTTAAAAATTAAAGAAAGAGAATGTTTTGTTTTTCTGATATCTTCATGCTGAACCCAGAGATAAAGAAATATTGAGTATGAGAAAGATTTTGTATCCTTTGGAAAATAGTCAGCAAATACTTTGAGAAGTATCCGCACACTTTGCAAATCCCTGGCAAATTACTGCCTTCAGTCATGATAAAATTGCCTTTTGCATGCGGCATATCTCTTTCCTTTAGTTTCTCTGTGGTGCTTGTAACAGTTCACAGGCCCTTTCTTAAGATTCTTCCTACAGTTCCTGTGAAGTTGCATTTAGTTTGTCTCTCACTGACATGCCTTCTTCATTTCCTGTTTCAGCTCCCCTTTTCTCTACTGTTATCTAAATGGGCCCTCTGCCAAGTATTTCTTCTCTTTCTGCGCTTTGTCCCTCACACTTTTCATATATTTCGATGGCTTCAAATATTACTGCTAGGTTGAAAATGTCTTAATCTATTTCTTTCGAAGTAGACCACAAGCTCTGCTGCTGGACTGAGGGGGTCCATGTGCATGGACTCAGCAAAGTTCAATAAGATATGAACATAGTTTGCAGCCAAAAAAGTAAGAATTTATTAAGGAGATGGCACCATGTCCAGCACCACAGGTGAGCTCATGCCCAAAGACTTGACTCCCCAATGGCTTCCAGGGGATGGATTATATATGGGGAGAAAAATCATTAGACAGGGTGAATAATGGAATTATGTTCCTGCTTTCTATTGAGTGGTTGATGCTACAATAGTGGGTAATTGATTACTGCACTGCTCATGACTTCAGCCATGGAGTTGCTCTGTCCCATTTTGCAAGGATTTGTTCTGTGGGATGGTTCTGATTTCCTGGGTCCAGAGCTAAAACATAGCTAAAGCCACAATATTATGTTTAACTCCTTCTGAGTAGTCAATATAAACAGTATCTTGCCAAAACCGGTTTGGCTCAGTGGATAGAGCATCAGCCTGCAGACTGAAAGGTCCCAGGTTCGATTCTGGCCAAGGGCATGTAGCTTGGTTGTGGGCACATCTCCAGTGGGAGGCGTGCAAGAGGCAGCTGATCGATGTCTCTCTCTCATCGATGTTTCTAACTCTCCATCCCTCTCCCTTCCTCTTTGTAAGACATCAACAAAATATATTAAAAACAAACAAACAAACAAACAAACAAACAAACAAAAATCAGTATCTTGTTCCCAAGACTACTGGTTGTTGGCTAGTACTTCACTGTCCTGAGGGCTTAATGATTAATCAAGAGAGAAGGAGGTGGGTGAGTTAGGGCACTAGTGGAGGCCCATTGCACTCAAAGGAAGAAAATCAAAATAGAAGGCCAGATTAAAAAAATAAACTTTCTATGTGTTTATTGCTTCATATATGTATCCTATGTAATTTTCCTGACTTCCAATTCTTTCTGATCATCTGGGCTTGAGCAATATCTCTTCATTGATGCATTTGCTTCTAGATTTCTCTCTTTCATACAAATCCCCTCTCTAACTGAAACATATAGGCTCCATAAAAATACATTCAATATATTCAACTGACTCCTTAATAGATCTATGTTAAAAATTAAAAATAAAAAAGGAGAATCCAAGATGGCGGCATAGTTAAATACCTACACTGCTGCCTCGCACAACAATTTCAAAACTACAACTAAAAGACAGAACGGACATCATCCAAAACCACAGGAAAGATGGCTGAGTGGAAATTCTACAACTAGAAGGAAAGAGAGGGGCTCACAGAGACTCAGAGGAGCTGCAAAAAGCTGAGGTATGAAGACGCGCATGTGGAGAGAGTGGGTGCTGGAGAACCTGGCTGGCTTTCTCTGGAGGGAAATGGAGACTCCCAACGGCATTGAACCCCTTATCCTACGACACTAAACCCCAGATCCAGCCAAAACTCATATGGGGGGAGTTTGGACTGTGAAAAGGGAGAAGTGCATGGAAATTTAGGGGAGTAGCAAAAGATCAGAAGCTGGTGGCACGCACGGCATTGCACGCAGAGGACCGACTGCTGATTGTGCCCTTGGCTTTCACAAGTGGGTGGGAGACAGACCCTCCCAATTGTGCCATTTCTAACTCCACTAAACCCCGGTTTTGGGTGAAACCCTGGGGACCCAGACTCATATGGTCCTGGAGTGCAGGGGAGCCAGAAAGGCAGCAGTCTAGAGGCACTGTGAGGGTGGGCGCGCACACAGGGACCACTCCAGTGATTACCCAGTCATGTGAGACTCAGGGGCCATGGGGGGTGGGGCTGACTGGAAGGCAAGGCAGACCTTTAAGCCCTGAGACTCCACCCCTCCCAAGCTCAACCTAGAGGCTTTTGCGGTTTTGCAAGTCTGGTATCATAAGGCTGAATCCAACACAGAAGTTCTATCAGCATAGTGAAAATGCTGAGACAAGGGAAGGGATCACAAACAAAACAAATGGAGGAAAAAAACGACTGGATATAGAGTTCAAAACCATGCTTATAAGATTTTTCAAGAATATCCTAGAAAAGTTGGATAAAGTTAGCGAGTCCCAAGAGGAGATGAAAAAGAACCAACTAGAGATGGAAAAGAACCAACTAGAAATTAAACATACACTGATGAAATAAAAAATATTATTCAGAGACCTAACAGCAGACTAGAGGAAGGCAAGAATCAAGTCAAAAATTTGAAATATAAAGAAGCAGAAAATACTCAACTGGAAAAACAAGAAGAGACAAGAATCCAAAAATGTGAAGATAATGTAAGGAGCCTCTGGGACAGCTTCAAGTGTACCAACATCAGAATTATGGAGGTGCCAGAAGAAGAGAGAGTAAGATACTGAAAACCTACTTAAAGAAATAATGACTGAAAACTTCCCACATCTGGTAAAAGAAATAGACTTGCAAGTCCAGGAAGCACACAGAACCCCATATAAAAGGAATCCAAAAAAGACTACACCAAGACACATCATAATTAAAATACCAAGAGCAAAAGACAAAGAGAGAATATTAAAAACAGCAAGAGAAAAACAGTTCATTACCTACAAGGGAGCATCCATAGGACTATCAGCTGATGTCTCAACAGAAACGATGCACGCCAGAAGGGAGTGGCAAAATATATTCAAAGTGATGAATAGCAAGAACCTACAACCAAGAATACTCTAACCAGCAAAGCTATCATTCAGAATTGAAGAGCAGATAAAGAGCTTCACAGATAAGCAAAAGCTAAAGAAGTTCATCAACTCCAATCCAGTATTATACGAAATGCTGAAAGGTACTCTTTTAGAAGAGGAAGAAGAAAAAGGTAAAAGATAAAAAATTATGAGCAACAAATACATATCTATCAACAAGTGAATCTAAAAATTAAATGAATTAAAAATTTGATCAACAGAATAAACTGGTAAATATAATAGAATCAGGAGCACAGAAAGGGAGTGGACTGATAATTCTCAGGGGGAAAGGGGTGAGGGGTGTACAGGGAGAAACTGGACAAAAATCATACACCTATGAATGAGGTCAACGGGAGGGAGGTATAAGGGTAGAGGGAAGGGTGAGAGCCGGTTGGAGGGGAGTTATGGAGGGGGGAAAAGAGAAACAACTGTAATAATGTGAATAATAAACATTTAATTTAAAAAATAAAAAAAATCTATAGCAATAATTTATCCTACACACATTTCTTTGATTTACCAATCGTCCTATCTGATCCTTTTTGATATTCTTTTCCTCAATGAATTGTATCATTCCCCATCTTGTTTCAGAAACCAAAAACATGGGAATTATCTTTGACTTACCCTCAATGCAATAAGCCTGATTACCATGTTGTTTTAGTAAAAGTTGCCATTGTCTTGCCCATACTTCCTTCCACAATAAGCTCCTTACTATTTTCTCCACATAAGCACATTTTCTTCTGTACCCTGTTTTCTTTATTGAAACTAGAATCAAGCCTCACTTCCATTCTCTTTATTTGAAATTTTAGTCATTCTTAAAATCTCAGCTTACCATCCTCTTAAAAATTCTTCCATGATTCCTACCAACCCTCAAGTTTTTAGTTTTGAAGTGGCCATGATAGGGTAGGCTATGTGCTTTGATAACACCTACTTCACAGATGTGGAATCTAAGGCTTAAAAAGAGTCACCTAAATAGTCACTAACCAAATAGGATTTTGAAACCGAGTTTATGTGACTTAAAATTTATTTTTGTCTGCAATGCTGCCTTCCTCAGTGTTCAGTCTTTTCTCTAGTACATTAGTTACTAATATGACATTACTCTTGTGCTTTCAATCTTTCATATTCACATCTAGAGTAGAAAGTCTTTGAGAGATGAACCATTGTTTCATTAAAATATGCTTTTATTGACAACATGAGGACCTAGGAATACAGTGCTGGCATGTCAAATTTACAAATAAATACCTGTCTTCAGCATTAAACATGCTGTTTCAGAAGATCTTAATAATTAACAAACTATGAATATGTTCTATTTGTATTTGGACACTGTTAATAATATTTATAAGATATAGGAATTTATGAGTCAAGTTATTGAAATCTTGGAAGAATAACTTAAAGTTATCCATGATATAATTCAGATTTTGTCAGATTTAAACAAATTCCTTGAAGAAAGATACCCAAAACAGTACTCAAAGTTTCAATTTATATATATATATATATATCCTTTAAAATATTATATAGAGTTCAAAATAGGTGATTTGTTTAAAGGTAGACATTATAGAAATTCACTGACTGAGTTCAAAGTGAAAATATATTAATATTTGTGAGATAATAAATATACTTGATTAATAGAAGTCAGATAGTAAAGTTGGGGAAATATGAATGTCTTTTGACAGATATTCTGAATGATCTAACTCCTTTTTCTTAACCCATTGCTATGGGCAGCTGGAGCAGAAACTATAGGGTCCATCTAGTTACTAGGCTCAAGTAGGAGAGTCTTATTTAGCCCAAAGTAGTTGACATCTCTGGAACTGTGGCTCTGTCTAGGAACTTCAGCATATCTGCTAAAGCCAAACAATCCACACTTCAAAATAAGCAGTTATGACTATGCTGCCCAGAGTAAGCTACCTGTCATTAATGGATGACCTGGCTAGAGTAAGCTATCTGTCAGGGCCATGTGCATCAATAATTGATGCATTTATGTTAATCAGTGTCTTTGGAAGATATGTTTGCCAGGAGTTGTTACTAATTCTAGTTTGGCCAAGTTTTATCTTAAAAATAATAAGGTCATAATAGGTTTATTATTTAAACCTTATTAAGAGAGGAAAAAATAAGTGAATATCTAAGAAAGTCTTCCTTGTTTTCTTTTGTTTTTAATCTTGGGATACTAGAGTGGTGGTAAAAAAAAATAGACAAATAATTAATTCAAAATTTACAGAAAATGAACTTGTGTGAGACAGAAATGACCAGTTAAATAGGTCCCTTAGCCCTGAAACAATATGTTAATCATTGCCTTTTAGGGTATCCATATTTTAGAGATATTGATAGCATTATCATAAGAGCAAATATTTATTTACTTGGAATCCAATGCTTCCTTGCACACTAATTTTAATCATAATTCATATTACCTACATATGAATAATATTCTTTAAAACTTAAAAAAAGCAAAATAATATTTAAATTTATATGTCACCCCAGGAAGTGTGTGGCCTATTGATTATCCCATCAGATCACACCCTTCCCAGTGGATTGTATCCTTTCTGACCTTGCTCCCTGCAGTAGAAGACTTCCTTCACAAAGGAGTCTTTCTGTGGAGGAGTGTGTTCAGAGATGTGTCACCTATTGAGGGTAGGTGTGCTCATTGAATCACCAATTCGGGATCCCAGACTCTCGGGTGCATTGGAGATGTCGCCTTGAAAGGGTAGGTGGCATTCTGCCACTTCTTGTTTTTGCACACAATGTGGCCGTTGAGTTGAGCATATCCCTTCACAGGAAGACTCAGTTGCCAGAAGACTCATTCTTCTCAGAAGTGAATTAAGAAGAGTCAGATCTTGAATTTTCTAACTTGCTTGAACAGTATGTCACCTGGCGAAGCTACCGTATACTACACACTTTCCAATTGTCTTTAGACTTGCTAAATGCATTTATAGACTGAGAACAGTGGGAGAAATGTGGTCGATAAAATGAAGTCTTTTCTACACTGCCCCTTTTATTGTTGTGTTATAAAAAAGGCTGAGGTAGATGTATCTTTCAATGAGAATCGTCAGGAGGTTTGAAGTCAAAGATTCTTCTCTTTTCTCAGGTCTCCAGTGCAGGACTCCCTTACTGTGCTGACCTTGCAGTATGATCCTAGAGGGAGCTTCAATAGTCTTATGGACTGACTTCCTTCAGAAGGGACTTTGAAAAGTGACAATAAAGACAGCATGCCTCCTTTCAGGCTCCATTGTCCAAGGTTGTACATGTCAGCTTTTCTGGAAAGCAAAGGCAGAAAAGTTCAGTGGCATTGTAGGAAGCTGGTTCCAGCCACTCAAATCTGTCTGAGTTGCTTACAAGCTTCAACACTCACCTGACTGCAGGTTGAAGGTGAGGTGGGTTTACACCTCTGGGTCCTTTCATACATCCCCACCGACAGGCACTGCCCAGAGCAGCTATGGAGTGAGGAACTGCCCGGGTTCCTCCCCACAGGCAATGCAAATGCCTCTTCCTGCTGTCCTAGCAGCCTCCCCACACCTGAAATGGGGTCTCAGGAACCTGTTTAGTGTGCCAGTGACTTTACCAATTGTTCCTTGTGTTAGTTTTCCATTTTACATAAACCAGTGGGGAAATAATTTTACCTTTGTGTTGTTTTTAGTTCCTTCCTGCAAGAATTTCAAAACCCATAACACAGATGAGGTTGGTGCTGCGAGGGGTGGGGGTGAGGGGGAATGAAGGCAGAGGAAAGAAGAAAAAGTAGGCAAGGGAATGGCATTTAAAGAGAAATCGCTGTCAGTCAGCATTTCAACAAATATCTGTAAAAGGATCACACTGGAGAAATACAGTAATGAGAATTTAATGTCAAAATAATTGTAATTTTATGCCTAACTACACTCAACATGACAAAGAATTCTTTTAATCTTAATTAGAAATAGATGGGGGCACTTTAATTTTATTCCACAAACAGCATAGCTCCTGGAACTAACCGCCTCCCCGAGCAATAGATAATAGAAAAACATGACTGAGTCAGAGGTACCAGAGAACATCAATAGCATCACACTGATTTCTTAACTCCCCGCACTTTAGCTGCATCTCAGTCTAGCTGGCAGTAATTATAATGTCATATATCTATTTATTCGACTGGAAGGTTTGACATTTCCCGTATGTTACTGTACAATCATCTTACTGTGAACGACTTCCATGTACAAATGGCAAAGGAAGGTTGAAGAACTGATGTGGATACTTTTTAATCTGTCACTCCAGAATGAATATCTCAAAGAAATTTGCGCACCTTAACATTTTAAGAATTTTTGTAAACTGGTGAAACAAATATACCTTTATATTGATATGTTTGTCTAACATTTATTTATTGTAGTCAAGTACCACCCTGCCCTCCTTTTTAATGATCGACAGAGCCACTTAGCATTCAGCCAAGGATAGCTGAACAAACTTGATTAAATTTTAACATTTTTCCACTCACCTGAAACGGGCAACCCCTAGCCTCCTCCCCTCAAAACTTTCTGGAGCGTTCCTGAATCTAAGCATTGTCCAAAGAAAATACGCTTTCTTGAAAAAGATAAAAAATTACTTTTCTTCCTCATACTTTATTTTGCCCTATTCTAAGACACACTTTAACTTAAATTCAATGGTGTCTTGAAAATAATGTTCATAGCTGGTTCTAGTTGAAAAATTTGCTTTTATTCATATTACTTAAAAATATATGATCTTTTCAAAATGGAGACTTAAAATCTAGAATAATAAAATTAAAACTACAAAAGAAACACACCCAAAATTTCCAGGGTGGGCACAGGTTTCCATTCATGTGTCAGTTGGTGTGAGATGCAGTACCCTTTCCCAAGTCGGGGAAGCCTGACTATCTTCTACCCTGTATGAGAACACCTATTGAAAAAGTGAGAAGACCCCTTGTCTTAGATAGACTTATAGAAACAGTAGAGGCCCGATGCTCAAAAATTCATACAAGATAGGCCTTCCTTCCCCCAACTGCTGGCACTGGCTTCCACCTGACACCTGGGACCCAGCCTTCCCTCTTCCAGCTGCCCACAGGCACCCGGAACCTGGGCTGGCTTCCCACCTGCCCTAGCTTCATCAGGAAGAATGTCTGGAAGATGTCCTGCCTAATTAGCATATTATCTTTTTATTATTATAGATATCTGACATTATGAACAAAGAAAACAAAGGTACTGCTAAGGTAAACTAATACCTTATTGTCTTATTTGCCTAATGAAGTTTTATAACTAAAATCAGAAAATCTAGATTTACTGATTGTTATTTTGTTTTAAAAGGTGACTCGTGATAAGCCAAATTGAGGTTGTTTACAATGTTTGACACAGAAGAGGCATTTTATAACTCATTTAAAAAGTGTAAAAAGTAAATGAATGATACCTTTGAAATTAATTTATGATTATGGTATGAGAATTTTATGAGAATATAAAAGGTGAGCTCCCAGTTTTAAATTTACAACTTTAGATTTTTTAAATCAATACTCAAAGTTACACTGAATTCCAATATATAAAATTAAACTTAATATGCTTGGCAATAAAACTGACAGACTTTGAATATCCTGATAACTCGTAGGCTTCATATATTTTGAATATTTCTTTCCCTCAAAACTATTTTTTGAGAACTACTATGTGCCAGACGCAGCTTTAAATGTTGAGAATAGAGGAATAAAGAAGCAAGACTGTCTGCCTTCTGGAAGCTAACTATCTGGCAAAGGGAAATAGACAATAACTAGGTAAATGTGTATATATATCAGGTAGTGATGAGTAATTAGGAGAAAAACAAAGCTGGAAAGACCCACAGAGAATGTGATATTTGGAAATAGAACAGAAGATGGAAAGAAAATGAGGCATGAAAACATGCAGAGGTGGAGCAAGCACTGGGAAGCAGGTACAGCAAAGCAAGGGCCCTGAGCCATGCATGAATGTATGTCAGAGAATAGCAAGGAGGCTAGTGTGGCTGGCGTGGAGTGAAGGATGGGAATCGTCGTCTGAGAGTGGTTCCGTGTTGCAGATGATGGAGGGCCACCGTTAGGGCTGACTTTATGTTTGAGTGAGATGAGAAAGTTAGTAGTTTCACACCCAAATTTTTCACTACTTGAATACATAGGTTTTATTTTAGCATCAGATTTATTTGACAGTTACTCTTTTCAGTTCAAAACAAGGCTAATACCCATGACTTCAGCTTTCTCCCTGAATCAGGGAAGAGGATTGTATTGTATTTTGTCACATAACTATTCAGACTTTCAAAACCTATAGGAGTATTAACATTCATACTATCTAACATAGAAATATGAGCATTTGATGGACACTGGAATTAAAGCAAGATAAATGAGGCCTAAATTGCACCCAGAAAATCTAGATATATTTCTCATCCTGAAAATCTCTATTTAGATAGGCCCCTTGGGGAAGAAGGTCACAAGGGTGGGGTCAAGAAGCGGGTGGGAGCCTATGTTTCTGTGTCCAGAGTCAGGGCTGATGTCTGATCCTTCAGGAAAGCCTGGGAACCAAGGGGAGGGAGCACATGCTTAGCAGTGACAATTTAGAATAAGGAGACCAGTTTCCTTCCTGCTGACCCCTGAAGGTCTGGACTTTAGAACAAGGCTCTGCCATGGACCCTTGTGTCTTGGCACAACTATGAGGTCCATATGGAATCACTATTCTCTTCCAAATGAGCCCAAAGCACCTCCTCTTGGATGAAACGCTACCCATTCTGCATCATTGGCACATAGTTTCTATTTATTTTTTTTACTCATAATTGCAAATAAAGGAGCTTAGATATAAACATATGATGAAATATTTTCTGTATTTCCACATAAAAAGGACACAGTGTTTGTGGGTGTGGCCAATGCTAGATTACTCAAGAGGAAGACAGACAGCCTGATGGAGTCACAATTATTGGTTTGGTTTTTTTTTTGTTTGTTTGTTTGTTTTTTAAATGAGTGGATCTTGAAGATATTATGCTAAGTGAAATAAATTAGACAGAAAAAATAATAAACTGACTTTGGAGACTTACTTTACTTCTTACAATTATTTTACTACATACTTTTCACTTTTTCTATATGGAAGGACACTAAATTTTTAGGGTTAAATTCTATAACTCACTAGAGTTATAGGTCCCTCTTTTAAGCTGAATAGATGTTCATTGTGGATAGCATAATGATATTATCATATAATGTTGCCAACAATATGTTTTGAGTATCCTGCTGATCAAATTTTGAGTTGTAGCAATTTGTGGTATAAGAACAAGCTAATGTTGCATGAAAGAAATGTTCAGCAACTTCTCTTGAGACTACAAATGTGAAAGAAAATATCTAGTCAACTCTAATTGATGGCTAATAATTAATTCATGTTCATGTTAATAGGATACTTACTATTTATTAAATGTCAAACTATACAGTGTGGAGATAATTTGAAACTTCAAGCATTTTCATTATAAATTACCATGTTTTTATAAAATCACATGCATCCTCAGTTATAAGGTTCAATTATTTTTGGTGAAATTAAAACCAAACAGTCCATAAGCACCACAAATTTTAAACAGTACTCTGACTTTAGAGATGATAGAATATTAAAATACATGTGCCTTTGGATCAATGAGATACCATAAAATTAAATAATACATTCAACTAAAAGTATCATTGATCTGCTAGGTACTAGGTACTGTAAGAGGCACTGTAGACATACCAGATAGACCTAATATAGATAGACTCTGTCCCTAAACTTTAAGCAGTTTTTCAAAGTAGATAAAAATTAGCTAAGAAGTTGCTAGACCTGCAGACCAAAGGGTCTTGGGTTTGATTTCAAGTCAACGCCTTATACCTGGGTTGCAGGTTTGATCCCTGGTTGGGGAGATGTCTTTCTCACATTGATGTTTCAAGTACATACCTTAATAAAGAAAGTTGGACAGTGCTTTGATATGGAAGATATAGATTGATGTTAAGTTGAAACCCAATTGATAAATAGATGCTAACCAGAAAGACTCAGGAAAGGTGTGCTAGCTAAAAGGATTAGACCAGAGGAAAAAGAAATAGAATGTTTCTGAAAAACTTTAACATGGCCGGAACATACTGTTTGGCATATAAAGTTTAGGTGTCAATAAATGCAATTAAGGAGACAAAAAGATACAAGTTGCTGATGAGGGTTGATAAGAAAAAGTAATGAAAAACTACATTTAGATCTATAATAGCTATCATTTAGTGCAGTCAGAGTCTTGGTCACTCAGAGTGCATCTGATTCTTGAGATAACCTGTTTCTTTTGCAGTGAATGGAATTAAATTCTTTGGTAAGGAAAATGTTTACCTGAATGATCAATCTGTAATTAACAGAACTTGTTGACTTAAGATACAGGTATGCACATGGAATACATCTTGACACATGAAGAGGGCCTTCAGCTTTGCTTCTAGAATGCTGGAGGCTGGATGTTGTCTGAGATCATTCTTTTATATGAGTATTCACACAGACATTATTTAAAAAATTTACATTTATACTACAGAATCCTAAATTGTAGGGAAAATGAATCAAGTAGTGCTACATGCATCAACATCAATATAGGGCATACATATGCTAAGCGAAAAATCCAGTGGTAAAATGATACATAGATTATGAGTCTGTTTTATTGAGTTTAAACCATGCATAATAAACCATATAATATTAATAATATAAACTTATGATGAAATTACTATGGAAAATTAAGGGTTCTATATTTTAGTTGGGAATATATGTTAAGTTTTCTATCATTTATTTGTAATGAGAAACTGGTTCTGTTACAACTTTTGTAATATCCTCAGTCCACGGTACATTACAAATTCTTCTCACCATTAAAATTATTTTCTATCAATGATCACATCTTAGCATATATAAATGTCAGGCTCTAAGCAGTTTTATTCACTGCAGTTAATAGATAATTTGAAAATCAGAGATTTCACAGCAAATAAGTGAGGGAGCCAGTTCTAGACCAAGCCTTTTCATCTATAGCCCTGGGCCCCTTCCTGAATAGACATAATCTGATTATCGACTGTGAATGTCTTCCCATAATCTATCAAAGGAGGAATGTCTTGAGCTGCATTGCCCAAGTCAATAGTCATTAGCTTTAAAAGTAGTTTAGGACATTCTAGGAATTCAATATTTTGGGAGCTGTCAACCCATGTGTACCTGATTTTTTCCCAACCAAGGCCCTGATTTTGATAAATTAAACTTTCTTGGTTGAGAGTTTCACCTTCTTTGAAGCTGAACTATTCAGATGATGTTTTGGGTTGGTCCTTAGCCTGCTCTGCCTTCCCATTTCAGAGGAAGAATATGTCTGTGAGAGCTCCCAAGGAGTTGTTTTGTTTTTGTTTTTATCTTTCATATTGCTTTTCTTTTTGTAATTTAATTTTTTAAAAAATTTCAATTGGCACTCAATATTATATTAGCTTCAGGCATACAGCATAATGTTAGATGTTTATATTACTTATGAATATAAGTAACTCTGGTACCCACTTGAACCATATGTGGTTATTACAGTATTATTGACTCTATTCCTTATCCTGTACTTTATATCCCCACAACTATTTTGTAGCTGCCAATTTGTTCTTAATTTCTTCACCTTTTTACCCATCCCCATATCCCCCTCCCATCTGACAACCATCAGTTTGTTCTCTGTATCATATTGCTTTCCAATTGCCTGTTAGTTAGCAATAGCTATTCATTATATTTTTCTAGGACATCATTTATGGTGCTTAATAATAGCATTCAAACCAACTGTCCTTAAAATTACTACTTCTTGTATACCTGTTATAGGGCACAGGTATACCATCTGAATTCACTGGGTGACACTGAGACTAAGTCATTCTGGGGTGCATACATAAGTTATACAAATACAAGACCCATATTCCATGACAATGACTTTTATTGGGCCATTGCTTATCCCCCAGTTCCCATCTATGTCCTTGTAGTGGGGACCATAGCACCAAGTGACAGAGTGGGGTAATTCAGGTCTGGTTCTTAAACAGGTCTCAAATGGTCACATTAATAAATTGATGTGAGCTGAAAAATGTTTACCTGCTGTACTTGAGCCCCATCCAGGTGTGATCCTATAGGACCTGGTAAGAGGAAATCCTCCCAGTGAGCAGAGTTGGGAGTAGTCTCTTTGGTCTTTCACTTTGTATCAAAGTGGCAAGTGATTTGACTAGTTGAATTGGGGCCTAGACTGGTAATGACTGGGAACTAGAAAAAGGAAGTCTGGAGTACTATATGCAAACTGATTTGGTGAATAGGCACAAAGTTTATGGACTATCATGCCTCACATTAAGGTCTGACAGACACAAAAAGCCCCTATTATAGAAGAGAATTTTAAACACTTAGGGGGACAAGATGGTCCTTCCTACTGATGCCAGTCAACTCATTTCTCAGCCAGCACTGTGTTTGTACAGCAGGCTCCAGAGCAGGTTGTCCATGGAGACCAAGATGAAACTATCTACAGGCCCAACAGTGTGGGTTCCCTCTCCCTAAGGCTCGATTAGGTATTGCCAAGGCTGAATGTATAAGCTGTCAATGACAGCAATCAATGCAGGTCCTCAGTATGGTATAGATTCAAGCTGAACAATTTGGAAGCACATTGGAATGATACAAGGTGAAATTTCTGGACCTTTTAGAATTACACCCTTTCAACCCTGGAGGAGACAACAATTTAGCCTTATCAGAACTGACATAGTTCTGGGTATCAATTTGATTTCCTATAGATAATACTTCTGCCAACCTTACCATCAGGCTCTTACTAAATCCCTAATTTACTGGAACTGGCTCTTGCAAATTTTCCTTAGACTAACAAAACAATTTTATGGCAAACAAGGTGAGGCAATGGATGCATTACCATTACCATGGAATGAATCTACTTGTCTCACTACACAGCTGATCACCACAAAGTGCTAACCTAATATGATAAAGAAGTGACTTCTTAACTACTCAGTAAAATTGCAGCTCAGAGCCAAGGCACAATGCCGATTTGGTATTGTGTCCTTTAAGATGTATAATATGCGATAAAATAATAGTCAATATATGATGCTGTGTCCCTAATATCTAAAATACTAGTCTCATAATTAGTTAATAAAAGTACTATTGGCTTCTCTTCCATTTTTTTCTGTAAATTTTTTGGAAATTTATTTCCTATACTTATAATTTAGACTTTGTTAGGTTATAAATTTTGATAGAATATTTTTTTCAAGGGATCACAATAAAGATCTCACTGAACTTGAAGCTAAGATTCCTATCTTATCAAATTGGCTGCTCATGCCAGTGAGCCAATAAGCAAGGACAGGAGTTATCATACTACGAGGGGTAATTGAGTTATAGTTGGTGATATACGATGAAGAAAGGGAAGAGGAATTCTGAGACCCAGAACATTCATCAAGTATCTCTTGATGCTTCAGTGCCCAGAAATAAATCTGAGTGAACAATTTCAGCAATCAAAGTCCACCATAGACAGGTCAACTAAGTGCTCAGACTCCTGGAGGATTTGGGTCACACTTAAGGAAGAAATCCCCACTTAGAGTGAGATGACTCTAAGAATGGAGATGATGAATAACAAGTTATGACTCACAATGATTCACAGTTGAGGGGACTACAGTTGCAAAATAACCCTCGTATACAAACTCTTCTGTAAAGTTTATAGCAATCTAATAATTTGGAGAGTTTGTTAGTGATTGGCATTAACAGGGGGTACTAACATGCAAACGGTGCACTAGAATTACATATTAAACACCTTGTGCACTACCTCTTTTTTCTCTGCCTCACCTCTAATTCCACTCACTGACTCAACAAACAATACTGTGCAGACAGTTCCTCTTATCAAGCTGTGCTGCCTCTCTTGTATATTGCTGGATGCATCCCTGGCATATGATTTGGGATAGCTGTGTGAGCTAGCTTAGAATTCACATGTATAACACAGAAGTTCTAGAAATTTATGACTCATATGAAAACTATCAGTGAAAGAGAGTGTCTGGTGGGTAATTGCTTCCTCTTTATATCTCTTGAATCGTAAGAGCCTTAGTATACATTTCCTCAAATAGTCCAAGTGGGATTGAGCACCCAGTATCCATAGAAGCAGTCAATTTGAAAACATATCTTTATATAAGCTTTCTGTCCTTTCCTGTTATACTTTCCCTGAGTCTTAGTCCATTCAATCTGCTATAACAAAACATAATAGATTAGCTGGCTGATAACAATTTATGGAGGCTGGGAAGTCCCAAATCAAAGCACCTGCAGATTTGGTGTCTGGTGAGAGCCTGCTTCTTGATTTAACTTCAGCCATCTTCCTGCTGTGGACTCACATTGTGTAGTAGAGGATGAGGCAGCAACCTAAGGTTCTTCTATAAATGCACTAATCCTATTCTGGAGGGCTCCATTCTCAGGACCTAATCAGCTCCCAAAAGGTCCTACCTCCAAATATTAGGGATCAGGTTTCAACATATGAATTTTGGAGGGACACAGACATTCAGTCTATGTTTTCCTGGTTCTTTTCTTCTGCTTCCTGCAACCATTTGCCCAATGGACTATTTGCACTTAAGGGAATCTAAACTACAAAAGTAATGTGAATGTGTATATTCTTCTATGAATAAAGTCCTTAATTTTATTATTATCTCTGTTTATTTATACCTCTGCCAGTTTACAAAGCATCAGAATAGATAAGATCTCTAGAATTATGGAGATAAAAGACTAGAGAAAATCCTACAGAAATACATTGTAGGTGTCATAAAAGAAAAAGCTGGCAGAAGAGAGAGATGCTGTAGACATTGAATGAGAATAATAGAAGGCTCATATTCTATATCTTAGAGAGTTTGGGCAGGTAGATTTTCAAATTTTGGGGTCATCCCAAAATCAAACTTAAAAGTTATAATTTGGGAACATGTATTGAAGTGACAAAAATAAATCAGTTTTTAAAGTCATCACTTGGAAGCACATACAAGACATTTTCTTTTATGGTGCTTTCATTCAGCTGAAAGCACAAAGTAAATATTAAGACAGATATTTGGAAGTGAAGAGTCTTATACAACAGATCATTCAATAGGTTTGCAGTTACTTGGTCTTGGTGGTAAGTGTTTGGTTTACGGTGTACTTCAGTTTTATTTAAACATGTAATTCAACAGTGATTCGGGGGAAGTTTGGTCAGGCACGGGGGCAGAAAGTGTTTTTTAGGATAATGATTTCTCAAACCCTGCTGATTAGATTACTAAAGGAATTGTTCTTTGTGTCTTCTGTCTTGATGGAATATTTACCACCTGACTGCAAACCCTGCTCAATGTAACCTGTGCCATCTGCTTGGCCTCTTCTATGCTCTCTTAATTCTCTGGCATTCTGGGAATAGAATACTTGTCACCAAAGCATATGATTATTTTCTTGTATGTCTTTTCTATTTAAATTTTGAAGACATACCATGCAGAACGATATTCCTCATGTTTATTTGAGTGCCTAGTAGTTAGTATTACTTTATAAAGGCCAACAAACATAACCATTTATAAGATGAAGTATTTTTAGATTTTACATATCATCAATAAATTTTCAAATACATTCATACTAAGTGAAATGATAAACTTACATAAGAAAAACATGCTATCAGTGTCTATAGAATTAAATAAAATGATTCCATTAATGAATGCTTGGTATCCTATATAATAAAAGAGTAATATGCAAATTGACCTTGCCTCCACTACACCCACCAGCCATGCCCACCAGCCAATCAAAGCAAGTATGCAAATTAGCCCATCTAAGATGGCTATAGCCACAGAGAAAGCAGGAGGGAGGCTTGGGTTGCCCCTGGCAATGAGGGAAGCCAAACTTTCCACACACCCTGGCAGGCCAAGGCCTCTGCCTAAGGCAACAAAGTTTCAATGGCTGTGCAAGCAGGCTTGGATCCACTCCAGGCTACAAAGTTTCAATTGTAGAAGACAAGTCCCAGATACCAGGACCTCCACTTGAGTCACCAGGGGGCATGGCCAGCCTGCAAACCATCATAGGCCACTCATCCAGGCCACCCTCCCCCGGCCCCATGTGAACACCCACCCTGATTTGGGACACCCTTCAGGGCAAACCAGCTGGTGCTCACCTATGCACCAGACCTCTATCCTATCTAATAAAAGAGTAATATGCAGATTGACCATAACTCCAACACACAAAATGACTGCACCTATCTGGTCAAAAGATCCTGCCCCCATGTGGACACAGATGGCCACCACAAGATGGCCAGCAAGGGAGGGCAGTTGGCAGGGACCACGCCTGCAAGGGAGGGCAATTGTGGGCAATCAGGACAGCAGGGAAAGGCAGTTGGGAGGGATCAGGCTTGCAAGGGCGGGTAGTTGGAGGTGATCAGTCCTGCAGGGGAGGGCAGTTAGGAGTGACCAGGCCAGCAGAGGAGGGAAGTTGGGGGTGACTGGGCCTGCAGGGAATGGCAGTTGTAGGGGACCAAGTCCTACAGGGGAAGGCAGTCAGGGGCAATCAGGCTGCCAGGGAAGTGGTAAGGAGGTGATCAGGCTAGCAAGCAGAAGTGGTTTGTAGCAAACAGGAAAGCAAGCAGGTGAGCAGTTGGGAGCCAGCAGTCCTGGATTGTGAGAGGGATGTTTAACTGCCCATTTAAGCCAAATCCTACCTGGATCGGGCCTAAACAGGAAGTCAGACATCCTCAAGATTTGAGAGGGAGCAGGCTGGGCTAAAGGACACCCCTACTTCATGCATGAATTTCATGCACCAGGCCTCTGGTAATTATATAAAATAAAACTGAGAACTTATCATAACAACCTGCAAGAACACTAACCATTGCAACAATTACCATAGAAAATCAGAGACTCTATTTTTCTTTTACCTTGAAGAGCTCAGCAAAAAAAATCTTATAATGGCTCATACTTTAAAAAAAAATAAAAAATTTGACTTAGTAGGACAGTCTTCAGAGCATTTCTACATTTATGTACATGGTAATAGCAAACAGTGGAGCCTGCATCTACCCTCCTATTGTTCTGTACCTGAGAGACAAATGATATATTTGAACACAATGACCTTCTGCCCAATCAGGGAGATAAACTAACATAGAATCCAAAGTGGTACAAATCCAGTGGTAGCAATCTCTCCTGGAAAACATCTGCAACCAGCTGAGTGTGTTTACTCTGTGGCAGCACTGGCAGATGTGCTCATAGACAGCCCATCTGTGTGGTGATGGGAGGTTGGAGGAAGGTGGGCTGGACGGACAGCAGGGATAGCTTACGGTAATATACTGAGTTGCTCTAGAAATGCAAATTAGCACTTCATTACATTTTATTTCCTTCCTGTGCTATTAGTGTCTTAACACTAGTTAATTTGTGTACATTACTTAAAATGAGCAATAAAGTTTACCTTTGGGACTTTAGCCATGATATGATTAATAGTTTAGAGAAATTGTTAATGTAAAAATTAAAATAAAAAGTTTAGAGAATAAATGCCAGTTTAAATTATTTGTATATTTGAAAACATTATTAAGACAATATTTTTGGTCTGTGGGAAAAGATAACACTGAATAAAGTCGGCATCAGCCTTTCTAAAACTGCAACTCTTACCTGTTTTCTTGTTTGTTATTTGCAAGTGCTAGCCCAAGCATGGTCTGTAGAACATAATTTCATATCCTACAGAAATTATGTATAAAGTTATCTATGACTTTTTAAATAATAAAAATATTATAAAATTTCTCCAATCTTTTTTTTAAGTTGTGCATTTTCTGAGTCTCCAAGGGAGTGATATACAGAATTGCCATTCACTGAGGCATTTTTGTAGACCATGTCCTGGATTAGTATTCTCTTGTGTTTAGTTGAGAGATTCTACTTTGGTGATTGAATTAGAAATCAGCAATCTAGAAGCAAAAAAAGAGGAGATATTTATATTGGCATTCAATTGTTTCACATAATTAGTTTATTGAGGTTTCAGAACTTAAGCAATGAAATGACCAAGATCTTTTTTAAGTGGGTGGGTGGAACAATAATTTTATTTCTATATCTGAAAAAAAATTACCTTTCATGGGCTTGTGCACAATGAAGGTCGTATATAGGGGGGATCATTAAGCAATCTCCTTAATTTGGAGATGAGAGAAGGGAACTAGGTTTTATTTTTAATTAATATAAAATGATGAACTTAGCTATCTGCACAAGTTCAGCCTTAAGATATTTCTGGAAATAGTTACTAATGGAGATGAATCAAACACTCAAATTCAATCAAAATGTTTATAGAGGAACCTCACAATTAGACTTTAAAATTGCTATCATAAATACATTTTGTAATACATAAAGTCAGATTCTAACATATGTGTAATCCACCTTTTATGAAAAAAAAATACGTAAAAAGTTGGAACAAAGGTTGGCATTGTTTATGCATCACTATCCAGGGGGAAAACCTTTGAACTAGAAGGCACACATCTTGTCATTAGAGATTATTCTTCTATGTAGGGCAGAGGCCCTTTATTACACTATCCTAAAGCCTTTATCAGATATCCCTCCTATGTACACACCTATACTTTTGAGCTGTGCTCATTACAAAATAACTTACTTGCAAACTTAAGTTTCCCGGGAAACTTCTTACCAGTTTAAAAGAGGCAGCACCGCCTGTGGGAAAGGAGGGTCAGGGGGAAGGGGTGAACGGGGTCACTGAGGGGAGTGAGGGGAGAGGAGATATCTGTAATACTTTCAACACTAAAAATGTGATGGTTAAGAGAGTTGTACAACGAAGTTAGACTGACCATTTGGGGTCAAATACTGATTCTCTCACTTCTGAACTGCATGACCTTTAAAAGTCACACAACCTCTCATTTAATCTAATCTTATTACTAGGATATTTGCAATATACATCTCATGGGTTTATGGTAAGAACTGATTATATCCCCAGAATAGAGAGGAATGACCCCATGGTATATGGATCTTTTAAATTAAAAGGTAATTATGCAGATATAAATAAGATCAATATTCATTAATCATTGTTAATGATTCATGATTCACTGTTGGTCTCTAGCAAATGTTTCAAAATTGAAGAATGCTAAAAGTGACCACATGTAATAACTTCCGGAGAAAATAGTGCAGAGTCTGAAAAAAAAGACTAGAGGATTTAAACATTTGGTTTTCCAGAATCATCTCCTGGAAGTGAACTGCAAACTAGCAAATTTAAAGTCACAGATCATAGGGAAACCTTGAGAATGTACAGTGTGTAAGAATCCATTGACCTCTCTGGCCATAAAGCTGTAGTGACCAGCTGACAGCAATTAGCAGGACTATAAATTGAATAGAAATGACTGTACTGTGTAACATTCTTTTCCTTCAACTACAAACACAACGAACCACCATAAAATTGTTAAGGATTTCTTAATATTCATGGGCTTTTGATCTTGTTCAGTCTCATGCATACTCTTTAAATAAATGTCCAATTGTCAATGGCTGCAGCTGAGAGGCAGGGAAGACAAAGGCATGAGCAAAACCATGACCTTATATTGATGTACAAAGTAAAACCAAGGGCTTGGATATAAGAAATAAGAGAAAATTGGAAAAAAAAGGATTTAATTTATTTTACAATATTACAAATGATAAAACAATAACATCCAATTGCTCTACATAAACAATAGGAAAACAGTGTTGGACAGAATGAATTTGACAGAATAAACCTCATCTTTCATTTCCACAAATTATATAAGAAATATTCAGTAGCAATTATTCTGTGCAGCAATGCTATCTTTGTAAACGTTTTTCCTGTATATACATTTGAACCACTTGTGCTTTTGCCTACTCAAAGAAACCACGTTTATTCAAAGGTGCTACTTACATGGGAGACACAGAGCCTGAAACCACATCTGAAAACTGCAATTCAAATACAATGCCAGCTTGAAGACTTTTTTTTTTAATTTTAAAGTGTTCTTTTTATTTAAGTTTCAGACAGACTAGACCCTTATTGTAACTCTAGGTATGAGCAACAAAGAATTCATAAAGTAGAGACCTCTTAAAGCAGGTTAGTAACTGAAGTCTCAAAAGGACTTCTTTATTTTACAGGGGTCTTATCTCCAGGGTGCTTCGCAGTGCGGCCCCTGAAGATGTTAGCAAAACACAATTCTAGTGGGTGTATATCCCAGACTCAGTGTGTATACACACAAACACACATATATAGCATTGTATATATGCATCACACATGTCTATTTGTACTATATAGATATATCTATAGCACATATATGATAAAATATCTATTTCTAGGTGGTCTTTATTTGGATTTTCTTTCATTAAATACAACCAATAACCTCCTTTCAATCTTTAAAACATTGGTATATTGATAACGTCTGATGGGGAAATTTCACACCTGTAGAGGTAACAACTAATTCTATTTAACTCTTCCTACACCGCTTCCACAATTATAGCTACTTCCAACAATAACCACGTGAAAACAACTCTTTTATGAACCAAATACCACATTGTGTGCGTCGTGACTGACTCGCTCAATCAGAAATAAATTATTTTGTTCACCTTTTTCGTGTATAGTAGCTTAATAACTAGTTGGTATGTACACTACCCATAACGTATAGAAGGCAGCTATGCTCACCACTATACCAGCAACGCAAGCATAGCGTCATTGAAATAAATTGCTTCTATAAGCATATATGTAGAAATTCCCATTAGCAATTGATACACACTTCATATGATACACAATACATAAATACATTTGAATGCCCAGCACCTTCTTTTAGATAGAAAAACTTCCACAATAATTTCAGCAGTCCGGTGGGCTGGATAATTAATTAGAGTTGCCCAGAAAATCTGTTACTGATTCTTTATCTTTTATTCCAGCAATTTAACATTAATAATAGAACAGGCTGGGTCGTAATGATGAACAGGTTTCCATGGCCTACTCATGTCAACAGCACAGTAACAACTATGTTCTCTGAAGGACAGGAACCTTTCACAATCAGCTGCCTGAGCATTGCCAGAAACTGGGTTAAATCGTAACAAAGATATAAAAAACTAAAGCTGTGAACATATAATAGTACAAAAGAAAAAAAGCAGGTATTTCAAGTATGCACTTATAATTTGATTTTATCATGATCCCTTTTGCCTCCTTATTGGTTAAATCTCTCAATTATTTTCTTATTCTTGCCGTCAGCTTTCGGTGATTTCCTTGCCCCATTAAGGCCACAGTAGATCTTGAAGTGGGAGGCATGGATAGAAGGTTTATGATAGGGAAATGAATGAACATGTACAGTTTGTATTCTTTGAACACTTGATGCCTTAATTGATTTCATTCTTGAGTACTGAAAGCTCCCTGAGATGAACAAAAGTAGTCTCAGTTGATACTGAAGCCCTTTTTATATGCCAAATATTTTCAGAACTGGGCAACGTATTATTTAGAAAACAGAAAGTACAGGTACCAAAGCAATGTGAAGCTAAAAAGGCACTACCAAATGCATCTATGAGATAAACTCAATGCACAGAACAGTGAATGGCTGGGATGCTTTTGCTGTGGCCTTAAAATTGTTTAAATACAATTGTCTAAAATGCAGTAAAAATGGCAAGGTATCTTGCTGATGCTTTTTAGGACATACTTTAAATAAGTTCTGAGATTAATTTTACATATTAGATTTACTGTGACTTCAAAATTTCTATAGAATTCAATTAAAGGCTACTCAAACAATTATTCACAAATGGTCAAAATTAAGATTCTATAAATCACCTACCTATCTTTGATTTATTAAGCCCATCAGATTTTTCAACTTTACATTCATAACATGTGCCTAATTCTTTTTTAAATTTCCAAAAGATAAAACATTAATGATAAAAGTACATATGTTCTATCCATTTGTAGCTATGGATCTCCTTTATCCTATTTTGTTTTCGTATAGTCACATGATTCTCAGAAAATATAGTCTCCCATATCACACAGTTCTAACATATTTTTAAAAATAATACCATATATCATTAATATATTAAGAACTGTACTGAGAATATCCTTTTTCATGATTTCATATACATTCTCCACGCTATTTATTCTTTTTTTATTCAGACTGTCTTTTCTAAAAACAAAGCATACATACTTTGCGTGCTATTCTTGCTTCAAACTGCCTTGCCTAAAAAACAAGAAGTCAACTGAGTTGTTTCAGACCAAGAGTAGAAGTGGAAACAGAGCACTTCTGCTTTCAAAAGAAACATGTTACCATCAGAATCACCTACCAGTGTAGCATGAGTTACCAGCAAACAGGCCGACTGGTCAATTCTGTTACACGCTACAACATCCTAACCCACTTTATTCATAACTCCATGTGCTTCTTTGAAAACATATTAATATGATAACATTGAATAAATTTAACCACAGAAAAAATGTTGGTCAATTTAATTCATTCAAAGTGCAAAATACTGACATACAGTTTCACCATTAAACCTATGAAAGTGAATCATCTCTGTTATGGAAGCAAAACTCATTAGTTATTTCTGCATTGAGAAAATTTATGCTATAAAGAACATGCCAAACTTTCTATATGAATAAGGGGGCGGGGGGGACATCAAATAACTGGAAGTCACATTTCAGCCCTATCAGGCAAACATTTACTCTTAAAGGGCAAAGTGCTTCCATATAATTAATATGAAATGTAAACACCAAGTCTTCCTTCAAATAAAAATAAAGTTTGAGTTTTGAAAATTTTAAATACCTAGAGAGAACTTTCACATTAATAGAATAACACATTAATATATTATTTTCACAAAAAGGAAATGGTTTGTTGTGTAGAAACATCAGTATAATCTTTGGTACCAAAAGTACATTTTTTTCGGCTAATATTACCATCTCAGGTGACATAGAACATCTTTTCTTTAGAATGGTTCAAGATTATTTAATGGTACAGTTTATCTGGTACCTTCTATATCACAGGGAAAAAAAAAAACCCTGGAGGTTTAGAGTTGTGCAAAATAAAACTTTTTTACAAAGTCATTGTGTGATTACCCTTTAAAAATTTAAGAAGTTTAAAAATGAACACATGAAGGGTATCTCACTCAGATTTGTCTTAGAAAGGATTTCTAAACACCCCAAACCAAAAATGATTGCAGACAAATAAAAACAGAAATGGAAACATAAAACTCATGATCAGACTCAGAGTCCTAACTGAAGGCATTTCCTTGAGTTGTTTAATCTTGTGTATTTCGCTGCTCAGTTTCCATCTTCATATCTGCTGACAAGGATGGTTAATTTCCCCAAGGGCTGAGTTGTGTTCCTGCTGTTCCTCTTCTCATGTGCTTGGCATTGCAGAGGCAGCCCGACAGTGATGAACATCTTTGTTTCAGTAACTAATGACAAGTGCATTGTTGGATCTTGTAAACACTACTGATTATACATTCAAACTGTGTTCTTCGTGGAAGTGGCACTTACTAGGACCCTTGAAGTCAACATATTTAAATTTTAGAGCACTTTGCAGGTATTTCATCAGCTGGTAGTGGATTTCTCATGAATGTCCTTGATCACCCTTCAGATAATTGGTGGATGCTAAAACTCAGTCTTGTTTTGGATCCTATTTTCAGATCTTAGGAGGCATCTTCAGAAAAGAAGTGCATATTCAGTGTGTTTGTCTGTTTTCCAATGTGCTTTATTGCTTTACACACTTTCCTGTTGTCAGTTTCAGAGCGCCTCGATTGTGTAGCACATTTAACGTTTTGAATTCTAATGGCATTCTGTGAGGACTTGCATTAGAAAAGTATCTATACTTTAAATCATCATAGTAATGATATTTGACGGCTTTTCCATTCAAGTCCTTAGGGAAAGGCCAGAATCCATACAGGTGAATTTCGTCACAGAATCTTGTGGCAAGTGTATACATGAGGAGACCTGTACTGGGTCTTTTGATAGGAACTTTGTTTGTCAGCCAGTAACTGGAAAAAACAACAGTGCACACACAAACACAGAGAGAAGATAATTTAGAGAAATATACAACATAGCTTATATCATATATACTATGAAGAATTGAAGTAAATTAAATTTGAAAAGTATCTATATAAACAATATACAGATTACTGAAGAAATATATTTCTTAAGCATTTAGAATACTAATGCATTTATTTTATTATATTGCTAATTTTGAGGTCATATAATTAGCCAGGGTACCTGCAATGTAGGTAAATATTGTTGTGTAATCTTGTATTAAAAATAAATTAGTAGCAAACGTTTATATACAGACTAAAATCTTCTCAGAAAGTGTTATAAGTTGGGAAGGCATAGTAAGTGGCCAGTGACTAAGTAATCTCTTGGATAAAGAGAATTTGAAACTATGCTTATAGTTTTTCAAAACCTCATATGTAACTTAAAAAACCCAAATAAATGTTTTACCTGCATTATACTAACTTATTTCTTCAACTTCAATTGTCCAAGTCATATTTTATTAAGGCTAATTAAAAAACATTGCCTCAACCCATAGAAGAACAACATAAAACATATATTTGCAACTAAATTCAACACTTATTCATGAGGGAACCCAGATGTTGATTCCTTGCCTACAGTTTGAATACATTGAAGAAGCTGGTTCAGCCTGCATTTGTTAATATCTTTGAATACATTAAAAAATGTTGAACTGTACACTTAAAAAAATTATTTCCATCAGGGAATGCCAATGATTTGAAATAGTTTGGCAATATGAAGGTCATGCTAAATTATGTGTTTTTAATCTTATTCTAAGATGAGAAAAAAATAACTACCAGGCAATAATATAATATAATGTTATCTTATTTGTACTAGAGGCCCAGTGCATGAATTCATACTGGTGGGGTATCGTTGAGAAGAGGAGATGGTGGGAGGGTGGCCAGCTGGCCACCCCAACTGGAGCTCGATCAGGTCCGGGCCGGCTGGGGACAGGAGCCATGGGCAATTGGCTAGTGGGCCCCAACCCCGACTGGGTTGGGGGGCCTACCAGGGGTGGAGCCGGCCATGGGGTAGGGCTGTAGGTGATGAGCCAGCTGTCCCTATCCGTGAATGGGGTAAGGGCCCATTGGCGGCCAGTGGCCTGTGGGAGGGGCCATGGGCAGTTGGCTGGCTGGCTGGCTGGCCCTGCCCCTGATCAGATTCAGGAGGCCAATCAGGGGTGGAGCTGGCTGGAAAAAGGGGCCATGGGCCATTTGGGGTGGTGGAGCTCCATTGGAGGCAGGGCAGATCAGAGGGAGGGGTTGCAGGAGGTTGGCGTACTGGGGGAGAAAAGACAATCATGGGCAGGGCTGGCTGGGGGGAGGGTCTGCAAACCAATGGGGTTGGTGGGGACCATCAGGGGTGGAGCCATCATGGGTGAGAGGCTGTAGGAAGTTGGCCAGCTGGCCGCAGTGTGTGTCATAGCAACCAGTCTTTGGGTCCTTCCAGCGTTCTGGTTGCTGGCTTCTTATATATAGAAAGATAGGAATGAAAGGTCATATTAAATGTGACTCCATGGGCACATTATAAACAGATGCTTTTCATTTCTTAATTCTGGTGAGATATGCTGGAATCCACTTAAATATGGTTAGTCATAGACAAAATGCACCTCCTATATGTAATACAAATAAGCAATTCTAATGTTAGAAATGTTGAAGGCAAAATTATTGGCCTATTTAAAAATATCAGAGGTGAACAATCACTCAACATTTTTAGATCCAGGCACCTTACAACATAGCACAGAGTTAGTGAGGTTATCATCTTACCCTCAAGTACCTGACATTTAAATGCAGAGCAGGCAAATGAGCATCATAGGAAGGTCACACATCCAGAGAAACATAATCCATATAATAAAAGCCTAAGTGACCGTTACAGCGGAATGACCAGAATCACGGGTCACTATGATGCACTCTGATCACCAGGGGGAAGATGGTCAACACTCCCACAGGGGGAGCACCACTCAGCCAGAAGTAGGGTTCACGGCTGGCAAATGCAGCAGTGGTGGCAGGAGCCTCTCCCGCCTCCATGGCAGTGCCAAAGAGCAGCAAGCCAAGTGGTAAAGAGTGAGCAGGTGGGTGATAAAGAGTGAGGGATCCTGGATTGTGTGAGGGATGTTTGCTGGGGGATTCCAGACTGTAAGAGACACAGGCCAGGTGGAGGGACTTGCTCCCAGTGCCTGAATTTGGTGCACTGAGCTTCTAGTTTATATATATAAAAGCCTAAGAGGTTGGCCGATTGGCCAACCATTCGACCAGCCTACAGGTAGCTATGATGTACATTGTCCACCAGAAGGTAAATGCTCAACACAGGGATTCTGTCCTACATATTTGTCAATATGTTGGTTCATTCTTTGGAGTAACCCATGTGTAGGGGCTGTTTAAATTAAAACTTAAACCAGTCATCCTGGGCATGCTGAACTAGAACATCTCTGGTATTCCGCTTTCAACTATTCAAATAGTCCTTTCATGTATTCTCAGTCTGCAGTATGAAACATTAACATAAATTCACTTTTTTAAAAAGTGCATAAAACTTAAATTTGTTTTAAAACTTTTGGTAAAGTTAGTGATATTTTTTAAAGATGATGAGATGATTTGTCTTGCCATTAAAGAAAGTTTGGTGATAATTTATTTTTTTAAAAAAAAATAGAACTTTTGGTACTATACATCCTGAGAATAATTCAGTCCACCATGAATTAATTAATCCTTATATTATTTCAGGGAAGCAAAAAAAATGATCTTATATCTTCTTATTGTGTGAGGAAACAAAAAGACAGAGAGGAATATTTTACATGATTTTGCAAGCTAGGAGTAAAATCAGGAGTAAAAAACACAAGCGATCTATAAAAAGTAGCAAAGATAATAATAATCAACTGAGTATCCACAATGGGCCAGAGGTAGTGTTAAGAGCTTTAGTTATGCTGTTGTTGTTTTTTTCTTCATTTAATACTCACCGCAAACTTATGAATAGATATTATTTCACATATGAGGAAACCAGGCTTGGGAAGATTATATAACCAGTTTAAGATCACGGAAATTGTAGGTAATGGAACCAAGATTTAAGCCCACGTCTATCTGCCTATACTATTTTCAATTTTAAGTAAAAAGGAATTGATTTCTTTAGTTTTCAAGATCATTTAGCTTGAAATAGCAAATCCCAGGGTCTAGTTTCTACATTGAGTTCATATAGAGAAAAATAAAAGATCTGTATCATGTTTTGGTGATTAACAGTCAGATGCTGGTAATGTTTTTCACACAAAGGTGTTTTTTTTTATTCAAAGGTAAGAGCTGACCAATATATAAGAGCCACCCTCCCCAAGTATACTCTCAAAAGTATTTAAATCAGAAGAGGATTTTAGAGTTTCAATATATAACTTACTTAACCACACTGCAAATGCCGAAGGCAGTGACACTGTATCAAAGGGTAGGGATTTCCATACAGATTTAAAAAAGTATTTTGAAGTGTCATGAAAATGAAAGCAGGAATGTGTAAACTATTTTTATCTGGGAGCCCTTTATATATAGAAGTCTGTATTAAGTAGGTGATAAAAAGAAAACAGAAAATTCTTTTTGCAGAAGCCTTCATAATCTACATACAGAAAATATTTATCCACCTTCCTAAGCCTAATTCATCAGAGGCACAGAGGAATTATTGCACGTGGAAAAAGAGTAGGAATAATTGTTACCTTAGTCCCAATAATCTCTAAATTCTGTTTGGTACCTGTTTATGTTATTTGATGTCCACTATAGAAATCCAGACTTTGACTTTAGCTCTGAATTTCTTTCTTTCTTTTTTTTAATCTGGCCAGTTCCCTAGTCAGTTTATGTGTAAATGCAGTGTTAAGAAATTCTCGACCTATCTAAACTATATTGGTTTTACCAAGTGTCATGTATTTTATTAGTGAACATATAACTATTGTGATAGTCATTTTACTTGAAACTCAGTTTCAAAGTACTTTCACAGGAACCTTATAAAATTCTGTTATATATGATATAATATATATTAGCATTCCTACTTTACAGGAGCAGTTAATAGCTTAAGAACTAAAATAACTTGCCCATTTTTGCTCAACCAGTGCATTGTACATTGGTATGTTGGCAAATATTTAATAGCAGACACTGATTAGAGGAGACCATTACAGACCTGCAACATTTGCCAATTTCCGTGGTGTAAATATTCCCATCACAGTTGATTTCAGGCTTTTAACCTGACATCAGTGAACACTGAGGTGGGAAGAGATAACATAACCAGCTCTTGCAAGCCAGCTCCAGTATACCACTGACTGCAGAAAAGACATAAAATATTCCTTCTGACCTGTAGCTCCATAAGATTTATACAAGAAAATTCAAAGTTAGAGAAATGTGCCTTCGAGAAATTTCCAGATAGTTGTTTATTTTTGCCCTGCTTGTAAAGAGAGAAGATAGGGAAATGACTTGCATATCTATAAAAATAGCTTCACTACATACTGATACAGAAGTTTTAACATTATTTATCTATATAATAAAAGCCTAAGGGACCATTAGGGTGGAACAACCAGAACAATTAGTTGCTATGATGCACACTGACAACCAGGGGGAAGACACTCAATGCAGGAGCTACCCTGGTGGTCAGTGCACTCCCACAAGGGGAGCACCACTCAGACTGCAGCTGAGCTCACGGCTGGCTGACAAGTGCAGTGGCAGTGGCAGAAGCCTCTCTTGCCTCCATAGCAGCGCTAAGGAGCAGGGAGCCAAGCGGTAATGAGCAGTGAGCAAGTGGGTGGTAAGGAGTGAGGGGTCCCGGACTGTGAGAGGGAACAGGCCAGGCTGAGGGACCTCTCTCCCCATCCCTAGTGCATGAATTTCATGCACCAGGCCTCTAGTTATGCAATAAAACAGAAAGATAAAGCTATTTCATCTCATGGTATTTTAGCACAGTATTGGATACAAAGTAAATACTAATGACTGTTTATTTAATTTCTTCTTGCTGGCATTTTGGAGATTTGTAGAGTTAAAAAGGTAGAGAACACACATGGCTTGGCAATTGCTGAGTGACAATATTTAATAGTGGGAAAGCACTGAAAAAGCAGCAGTTTTGGCTTGGCTGTATACTTTTAGCGAATTATGTGATCTTGGGCAAACTCCTTAAACTTATTCAGTGGCACATTATCAGCCAATAAACTGAGGTTCTTAATATGGTTTCTTACTACATATAAAACTGTCATTTATAAAATGTCACAGTAATCTGAACTTGGATTGAGGATCACGAAAGTCCATTCAGTTGTATTGGTACTCTACACTTTATGTTTTGCTTATAGTTATTCACTACTAATAATTTTATTATATGTGATCTGAAATAACATGCAGCATTTCCCTTCAATAACATTATAGAGTTGTTCATAAAATCACCCCTGCTGTAAGTTTAACATCATTTCTAATTCTCTATAATACTTTTAACTAGAGGTCATAAAATTGACCTAAAAATTCATAATAAGTTGATTTTTGATTCTCTAAAAATTATAAAACTATTCACTATAATTTCAAAGATAAACTTAATGCAAGAGAATGATATCACATAGGAAAATGGAATTTTGCTGAGACATGAGAACAATTAAACAAAAATAAACAGAGGAATCCTTTGGACTTTACTTATCATATCAGAAACCTGAGTAAATTTAAAAGGACTACACCAAAAGTACATCGTAAGTTAGTTAGATTTTGGTGAAGGAGAATTTAAAAATAACTATAGTACATAAATGAATTCTAACTACTATGAGACTTCTTAAAGATAATGCTTAAAAACTTGAACTGGAACATGGAGGTTATGGCAAAAAAAAAAAATAAAGTGGATGTAAAGTCACAGGTTTTAATAAGCTTCTCCTTTAACCAAATGAATTCTGAAAGATAACTGAAATTGATAATGTAAAATGTCAGAATGAGGAAGTAGTGAAATCCAAATGGTGAAATACAAGCAATATAGAAGGGGTATGGTTTTGAAGCATGATGGAGTTAAATGAGGTTAATCTTTTTGTATTATCTTTCTTATGAAATTAGATTGCTTTTTAAAAATCAACAATTATGAAAAACCTTATATTTTTCTTATTAAAATTAAAAGGAAGCAATAAAGTTATTTATTATAAGACATTAAAATCAACCAAAAAGAAAAAATTAAAATTAACTGGGGTAGATAATCCCAAAACCTAGCAAAAAAAAAAATGAGTCATATATTGTAAGATGAAAATGATAGTGGTATTTTACCCATGCAAATGTTTCCTTTACATAAACATTTAGTCCAAGGAAGCACTTAGAGATTACATTTCCACATTCCCCAACCAACATAAGAACAGTTGCCCAATAAAAGTCCATTTTACTACAATAACAAAATGTAAACAACTCTTGTAATGGTCTGATGATCTTATTTATGCTTGATTTATTTTCAACTGTATATGTTTAGTTTACATTAACCTTCTAGATATGAATTGTATTAAAATCTATTTCAGAAAGCATAAGGACCAAAATTGTAGTCTAATCCATTCAGTAATGTAGAATGCTTGCTAGCAAAGTGTACAAGTATCAGCCAAAGATCAGAGTTCTTCTCAAAGCCCAGTGAAGTAATAAAATAAAAAATAGCCATAAGCAAGTTCAAAGTGTTTTTTAAAGCTTTCCCAGCAAGTATCAAAATAATAGCATGTGGGAAGGTTAGTTAAATTTAGGTCATTATTCTCTCTTTTTATTCCTGCCATAGAGGATGTGATGCTGAAGCGACTTGACATTCAGACCTTTGCCTTGTGTTTGGCATAATTTATCACTCAGTAGAGGACATTCGGTAAGCAGAGAATGGGGATTCTAGCTAAAAAACAAACAAATAAACATACAAACAAACAACAAAAAGTGGGGATGCTGCAAAGGTAATGCTAGGGATGCAGGCTGTGGGATCTGTGTTATACTTCACAACTACCTAACACTAGAAATACAACTGCTCCACATGATTAATTAAGGGATAAATTTAAATTTTAATATAAAGTTTGAAGGGCTATAAGGTTGATATATAATATTTTTTATCAAGTCAAATGTCAATAAATACTTATTTCCCCTCTCCAAATGTCAACCTTTATTTGATGCAAGTCCAATCTCATGGAATCTCCCTTTTCTCTTTTTTAGCATAACTAATGCTAATCCCTTCAATGTATTTTTAAGCAGAATTACTTAATATATAAAGCACATTTATAAAGTAGTTGCTGAATGGAAGACCATTAGTAGATATTTTTTAAAAGAATGCTCTTGTACTTTCGAAGAAATAAAATAACCAGAAATATAGTTGTAAAGATAATTGCATTATGTAATATTCTTTACAACGAAAAAATATGGAAGTGAAAATAGTACTACACAACCAGACTATTGTTTTTATTTTAAACTGCTCCTTGTAGTTATTTTAATATTCAGTTAAAATTCAATGTTGAAAGAATGAAGTTGCACCCCTTCATCATACCCACTGCAAAAAATAAGTCAAGGTGAATCATAAACTATAGTTAAGAGCTAAAACTCTTAGAAGAAATAGAGAAATAATGTAACATGACCATAGTCAAAGCCTCCTTAAATATGACACCAAAAGCACAGTTGATAAAAGAAAAATAAATTGGACTTCTTCAAAATTAAAAATGTTTGTGTTTCAAAGAATACCATAAAAATGAAAGGGGGGGGGGGAACCCACCACAGAACAGGTGAAAATATTTGCATCTAATTTAGACTTGCATCTAAATTACATAAATTTTATAGCTCAATAATAAATATACAAAAATACTTAATTTAAAAATGAGCCAAGAAATAGATATTTTTCCAAAGAAGATATAAGTTACCAATATGAACATGAAAAAAAAATGGTCAACATTAATAGCCATCAAGGAAATGTGACTCAAATTCATGAGATGCTTTTTCATACCAGTAAGAATGATTATAATAAAAAAAGATAAATAATATTAAGTGTTGGTGAGAATGTGATGCAACTGAAAGCTTCATAATATATTGCTGGGCTTGTGACTGAGAGTAAAATGATGTAGCCCCTGTGGAACAAGGTATGGAAGTTTCTCAAAAGGTTAAACCTTCAGTTACCTTATGATGCAGCAATTGTACTCCTAAGAATAATATTCTCTCTTGGACCAAACTTTATTTAGGCTCCTCTGTACCTTCTTGTCAAGTATGCCACTACTTTGGCCTTCTGTGTCTATCCTTGCTGAGTCGTTTTAGCAAGAATTCTGCCAAATCATGGAAACCTGTTTGGCTCAGTGAACAGACTGAAAGGGCCCAGGTTCTATTTTGGTCAAGGGCAAGTACCTTGTTTGTGGGCACATCCCCAGTAGGGAGTGTGCAGAAGGCAACTGATGGATGTTTCTCTCTCACTGATGTTTGTAACTCTCTCTCCCTTCCTCTCTGTAAAATAATCAATAAAATATATTAAAAAAAAAGAATTCTAACAAATTAATTTAGGAGGAATTGCCCTACATTTTATATCTGACCACCCTTGACATCTGATCAAACCCTCATCCCCTGCTTTTTTTTCCAGTTCATTGTAAATTTATATACATATGAAATTTAATATATTATGTTGATGCAGTCATATTAGGAATGGCCAGTCACATTAGCTATGCACATGGCTACATAACAGTCAACTAGTGAATTTGAGTGCAGTTCAGTTTAGTTCTTGTTTTTATTTAAAGAACTTGAAGTATTGCCTGCATTATAATCACCTAGGAAAACAAAGCAAAACAAATAAACAAAAAACCTATAGTTACTTCTTTTAAACTTATTATATTTGAATAGGCAGAGAGAAATAATCATTAGGTTTCCATCTAGAATGTGAACTATACAATTCAACTGAAGACAGCAATAATGAAATTCACATAAATTTAGAGGTAGTTGGTCTAGGACAGCCATTTATTTCATACTATTTGTTTTCTTTTAGCTGTACTGATATAACAGAAATTCAGGAATGAGAGTAACAACACTTTTTACCCAGACACTTAGAATAAGAATGTAAGTTGATGAAGATAATTAACTCAGTCTTCATAACAAACTTACCAACAGGGTGAAACATTTCTTTTCATTTTCTTTCTTTAAAATGAAAAGAAATTGAAATGGCTTTTTGTTGTTGTTGTTGTTCAAGAGGAATATTTCCATAATAAAGCTTCTCAAATCACTGGTCTAATGACTGGTTCTACTTGGGGAGTGGAAATATCTGAAAACAGGCAATCTGAGGGAGCTGCCTTACAAAGCATGTGTATGGTATTCTTGACCATCTGTTTTTCTTGTGTTAGTACACTCATGTACTATTGTTTTGTATGCTGACTCAAATTTCATTTGTAAACTTCCTGAATGCACAAAACATCCCTAGAGAGGAGAGAGCAAGAGATGAATCTGGGGAATATACAGGTTGAGAAGACGAGTACACACTACTGGAGAATAAATTACATTTACATTTTGGAATAAGAATATTTAGGTTAAAATAGTAAGAAATTTCATACTGACTCTCACGTGATCTTGCTTACCTAATAAGAACATTCCTACAATGTCTCAGTTGCTATCTTAATATACATTCTTTCAAATAAAGAGAATAAGTGAAATGTAACACCAAAAAGGCTACAAATCATTACAATTCAGGGGCGCCCTGTAAGAACTGTCCAGGGGGTTCTTCATTTTGTATTGTCATGAAAACAAGACTTTTCATCCATGGCCTAGCAGTAGTGTATGAAAGCAAACACAGCAGCTTGGGAACTGAGTTATATATCTGCAAAATGTTAACTCAAAGAATCTAAGAGACAAAAAGACACCAACGTAGGGCATTCAGTAGAGCTCCGTAAGTATATAAGAAAATATACCTATTAAGTTCCTCAAAATAGCTGTTACATGACTCTGGTAAATCAGATCCTTAACCACCTTATTAGGACCAGTGATTATTCGCTGAAGAAGGTAAAAGAGGTGGCTTTCTGAAGTGGAGTGCCAGTAGGAGCAGCATAATAAATATTCTAATTGTTTTTGATGATTTGAGTCGCACTATTTAACTTATTTTGACATTCCAAAGGAAGTATATGAAATTCTGTGATTTTCAAATAAGAGCAGTTTAAAAATTTCTGTGACAATGGTGTATAAATTCTACCTATGACGTTTCATTTTACAATGTTACATTAAACTCTCTTTGTCAATGGTGTTGAAATGTAGTAATGAGCAGGGATAAGAAGTGCACTGAGGCTATGATAGTTCACGCTTGGGTTATTAAATTCTGTCTGTAGAATATAAAGTTCCCAAATTCTTAAGTGCTCAAGAATTCAGAGTTATCTAATCTAGACCAATTGTCAATTAGTTTGGTCTTATAGGCCTTAATTTAAGGAAAACTAAAAATACTCACTCTGATTGTTCTTCCAACAGGAGAATTATCAGTTCAGAACAGGCTCTGGAAGTGCAGGGAGTGACTGAACTCTGGACATTAAGTGGCCTTTTAGGCCGGGCCACTGGTTATGATAAGGAAAATAAATTATATTGAATACAAATGGAATATCAATGCATAAATAAAAGTGCTTTGTATAACCAATGAATTAAAGTTGTCTTAGGTAGAATTTTAAAACCATTTCTTTGAAGAAAAGAGCATTTAATTTATAGTTAGAGAGAGAGCATCCGCTGAAATTGCCAGTAAGGCTCAATTTAAGTTGACTACATTAAGGTAAAAAATATAAGTATAACTTATATAAAATTAACTTGGCAGAATAAGTAAATCCTTGCCAGAAGAATAGGTGATTTCCTTTTTCTTAATACTTCATCAGGACTTTCTGCATTTCTAGAGTTCTAGTTCTTTGAAGAGTATTCTGACCAGAGAGAAAGAAACATGGGCAATGAGATACTATATTTACCAGTAAAAAACCCTTTTTTCAAAATGTGATTGAGGTCTGGTTGCTTTGACCTACAATGATCTCTATATGTGGTTCTACAGACTAAAGAAATTGGGAACTACATCGCAATGCTAAGTAATAATCTTCCTGTTTTTATTCTCACACAGTCTGGCCAGTTGCCCTGTTCCCTGTCTTTTACCACATCTCAGAGATGATTACATACACGTATTCCAATGTGGGAAAACACTGCTCCTTTTCAACACAAGTTCTACGTAACTTTCCATTTCCAGTTGATTCATCAAAACAAAGCTGGTTTAGAAAGGGGAAAAATTACAAATTGCTTACATCTGTTCAACCTAAAACATTATTCACACTCTGCCAGTGATGACTGCTAAGCCATCTGGGGAATACGATAGGTGTTTGGGGGAAAATATTTGTCACAGTACAGTGAAGAAATGACATGTGTGAAAGCCTCAAGGTTATTTCAAAGTTCAGTGGTGGCTTT
>PVJN01016140.1:0-42944 GCA_004026805.1 Lasiurus borealis | reverse complement strand
CAACAGAATAAACTGGTGAATATAATAGAATCAGGAGCACAGAAAGGGAGTGGACTGATAATTCTCAGGGGGAAAGGGGTGAGAGGCGTACAGGGAGAGACTGGCCAAAATCATACACCTATGGATGAGATCAATGGGAGGGAGGTAAGGACAGAGGGAGGGGTGGGAGCTGGGTGGAGGGGTGCTATGGAGGGGAAAAAAGATAAACAAATGTAATAATCTGAATAATAAAGATTTAATTAAAAAACAAAAGAATAAACTATTGAGCTTAGAAAAATAGAGCTGACCAAATGAAGGAAAGAATTAGTGATATCAAAGATAGAAATCTAGAAGTAACAGAGAAGAGAGACCTGAACATAAAATAAAGAAAGAAAGAATAAAAGAAAGAAAGAAAGAAAGAAAGAAAGAAAGAAAGAAAGAAAGAAAGAAAGAAAGAAAGTAAGGAAGAAAGAAAGAACTGTACAAGAACTCTCTGACTCCATCAGAAAAAGCAATACCGGAATATCAGGCATACCAGAAAAGGAGAACAGAGAGCCTATTCAAACAGTTGATGAGAACTTCCCAAAACTATGAAAAGAACCAGATCCATGAATCCAAGAAGCAATTAGAAAACCTAATTACCTCAACCCAAAAAGGCCTTCTCCAAGACACATTGTATTAAAACTGTCAAAATTAATAGCAAAAAAAGAACTCTCACAGCAGCCACAAAAAAGAAGACAGTAACCTATAAAGAAAATCCCATTACATTACTATCAGATTTTCAGCAGAAACCTTGTAAGTTAGGAGAGAGTAGAATCAAATATTCAAACTACTAAAAAAGAGAAACTACCAGCCAACAATAACATATCCAACAAAGTTAGCCTTTAGATATGAACGTGAAATAAAGGCTTTTCCAGACTGTAGGAGCTGAGGAAATTTACTGGCAGACATGGCCATTACAGGAAATACTCAAGGAAGTTATTTTGCCTGAAACACAGAACAAAAAAAATCACAAAACTCGAGTAAGATCATCAACAGGCAAATAGAAGCAGGATATTAAAATGCTTCTTTGGAAGATGTACTATAGTCCTGCCTGGTGTGGTTCAGTTGGATGGAATGTCATCCCATGCCCCAGAAGGTCTCAAGTTTGCCAGTCAAGACACATACCCAGTTTGTGGGTTCAATCCCCGGTTAGGGCACATTTAGGAGACAACAGATGCATGATTTTCTCTTTCAAATCAATGTTTCTTCCTGTTTATCTCCCATCCCCTTCCTCTTGCTCTAAAATCAATGAAAAATATAGGGTGCCCTCCCAAAATAAACATACACACTTGAATAATTATTTCATTTTCAAAATTGAGCTATCAGTTGCTAAAGTGTGTATAGACATTTTGGAAACTTATCCTCAGGGTAAGGATTAAAAAACATATATCCACTACTTTCCTATATAATAATGAAACTTCATTAAAAAAAAAAAAGGAAAAATTACTTTTGCAACTGCAACAAAAAGAATACCTAGGAATAAACTTAATGAAGGATGTGAAGAACCTATATATCTATACTAATAAAAGGGTAATATGCTAATTAGAGCGGGAGACCTTCTGGACAAAGCCATGGTGGCGGGATGGAGGCAGAGGCAGTTAGGGGTGATCAGGCCAAGACAGGAGAGCAGTTAGGGGTGAACAGGCCTGTTGGGGGGGTGTCAGTTGGGGGCAAGCAGGCTGGCGGGGGGAGCAGTTGGGGAAGAGCAGGCTGGCAGGCAGGTGAGCGGTTAAGGAACCAGCAGTCCCAGATTGCAAGAGAGATGTCTGCCTGCCTAAACTAGCAGTCGGACATCCCCCAACGGGTCCCAGATTAGAGAGGGTGCAGGCCAGGCTGAGGGACACCCCACTCCCCCCACCCTCTGTACACGAATTTCATGCACCAGGCCACTAGTTGAAACTATAAAGCATTATTAATGGAGATTGAAGATGACACTAATTGAAATGGAAAGATATTCCATGTTTTTGGATTGGAAGAATCAACATAGTCAATATGGTCATATTACCCAAAACAATAAACAAGTTTAATGCAACCACTACCAAATTCCCGATGTGGCCTGGCCAGTGTGGCTCAACATTGCCCCATGCACCAGGAGATGGCAGTTCAATTCCTAATCAGATTACATACCTGGGTTGCAAGCTCAATCCCCAGTTGGGGGTGTGCAGGAGGCAACAGATGGATGTTTCTCTCTCATTGATATTTCTCTCTCTCTGTTCCCCCCTCACGCCCCCGCTTCTCTGAAATCAATAAAAACATATATATTTTTTTAAATCCCAATATGATTTCATAAAGAAATAGAACAAAATGAATCATCAGATTTGTATAGAACCACAAAAGATCCCAAATGGCCAAAGCAATCCTGAGAAAAATAAACAAGAGGGAAATATCACACTACCTGACTTCAAAATACACTATACAGCTATAATAATCCAAATAGCATGGGATGGCAAAAAAAGAGACACAGTGACCAATGGAACACATCTGAGAGTCCAGAAATAAAACCACAGTATATGGGCAAATAATTTTCATCAAAGGAGCCAAAAACATGAAATTAAAAAAAAAAGATTTGCCCTGCTGATGTGGTTTAGTGATTGACTGTCAACCTACAAACCAGGAGGTCAAAGTTTGATTTCCGTTTGATTTCCAGAGAGGATTGCAGCTCAATCCCTAATAGAGGTGTGCAGAAACCAGCCAACCAATGATTCTCTCTGATTATTACTGTTTCCCTCTCTCTCTCCTTCTCCCTTCCTCTTTGAAATAAAAAAAATATAATCCTTCAATAAATGGTTCTGGGAAAGCTGAAAAGCCACATGCAAAAAATAAAACTTAACTATTTGTCACATACACAAAAATTAACTCAAAATAGAGCAAAGACCTATGTATAAGACCTAAAATAATCCTATATAAGAAAAGCCTAATATACAAATTAGGGGTGGTCATTCAACTGGGAGTTCAACCACTGCTATGACACACGCTGACCCCCAGGGGGCAGCGCAGAACATGGCGGGCATTGGCGATGTAGTGCTGGCAGCAGGTAGCAATGGAGGTGCTGCCGGCCCTGATGAACCCTGATGAGAGTAGGATCATGGCGGATGGTAGAGCAGGTGAGTGGGTGGCACCAGGTCAAGGCAAGTGCAAGCAGGGGTCTAATCACCCCACTAATTGCCTCACAGACAGCGACCAGCGGCAGTGGCAGGGGGTAGGGCTGCCGCCTGGCTCCCTGAAACTGAGGGAGCTGGGAGGCCTGGTCCTGATAGATTGCCCCACAGGTGGGATGGTGGAGCAGGTGAAAGGGTGGCATCAGGCCAAGGGAGGGTGCCAGGCAGGATTTTGGGAGGGGGGTATGAGCTGGGGCACGATCTCTGCAGGCCACCCCAAGGAAACCCACCCGTGCACGAATTCATGCACCAAGCCTTTAGTATATTATATTTAAAAAAAAAAAAAACATAGGCACTAAACTTCTGGACCTTGGTCATAGAGAAGATTTTATAAATTTGACCCCAAAGGCAAAGGAAATAAAGGCAAAAAGCTTCTGCAGAACAAAGAAAACTGTTAACAAAACAAAAAGACAACCAAATGGGAGAAATTTATTTGCAAACAGCAGCTCTGACAAGAAGTCAATATCCAAAATACAGGCATAGGCAAAATTAGGTTTACAGTTGTGAGTAAGCAATTTATTCTTGTATTACTTATTAACTGCTGTATTATATTCTATATGAACAATTATAAAACTACTTTTTCCCATTCCTATATATGAAGAACTCATAAAATTCAACACCAAACAAAAAGAGAAGCCAATTACAAAATAGGCAGAGGATAGCCAAAAATGAAAAATGTTCAACATCTTTAGCAATTAGGGAAATGCATATCAAAATTACAAAAGCCCAGGCTAGTTTGCTCAGTGGTTAGTGTGTTGCCCTGCAGACCAAAGGGTGTTAAGTTCAATTCACAGTCAAGGGTATGTACCTTGGTTGCAGGCTCAATACCTAGTCCTGGTTGGGGCACGTAAGGGAGGCAACCAGTCAATGTGTCTCTCTCACATCACTGTGTGTGTGTGTCTGTCTGTCTGTCTGTCTCTCTCTCTCCCCACCGCCTTCTCCTCCCTCCCTTTCACTCTCTCAAAAAATCAGTGGAAAAAAATATCCTCAGGTGAGGATTTTAAAAAGCACACTACAATGAGATACTATTTCACACTTGGTAGAATGGCTATTATCAACAAGACAAGTAATAACAAGTATTGGAGAGACTGTGGAAAAAAAGGAATGCTCATTCAGTGCTGGTGGGAATGCAAATTGCCACAGCCACTCTGACAAACAATGTGGAGGCTCCTCAAAAAATTAAGAATTGTGTTACCATATGATCCAGCAACCCCACTTCTGAGTATCTATCAGAAAAACCTGAAAACATCCTATCCTCCTATCTAGTAAAAGAGTAATATGTAAATTGACCATCACTCCAACACACAAGATGGCCAATCCCATGTGGTCAAAGATGGCTGCCCCCATGTGGACACAAGATGGCTAGCAGGGAAGGAAAGTTATGGGTAATCAGGCCAGCAGGGGAGGGCAGTTGGGGGGAACCAGGCTGGCAAGGGAGGGAAGTTAGAGGTTACCAGGTCAGCTGGGGAGTGCGTCTGGAGGGGAGGACAGTTAGGGTCAACCAGGCTGGCAGGGGAGTGGTTAGGGGGTGATCAAACTGGCAGGCAGAAGTGGTTAGGGGAAATCAAGCAAGCAGTTGGGAGCCAGCAGTCCTGGATTGTGAGAGGGATGTCCAACTGCCTGTTTAGGCCAGATCCTACCGAGATTGGCCCTAAACGGGCAGTTGGACATCTCTCGAGGGGTCCTAGATTGGAGAGGATGCAGGCTGGGTTGAGGGACACACCCACCCACCCATGCATGAATTTCATGCACTGGGTCTCTAGTATCTAATAAAAGAGTAATATGCAAATTGACTGTACCTCTGCTACACCCACCAGCCATACCCACCAGCCAATCAGAGCGAGTATGCAAATTAACCCAACCAAGATGGCTAGGGCCACAGAGAGAGCAGCAGGGAAGTTTGGGTTGCCCCTAGCAATGGAGGAAGCCAAGCTTTTCCCACACCCTGGCCGGCACTTAAGGCAACAAAGTTTCAATGGCTACGGGAACAGAAGGCTTGGTTCCGCTCCAGGCTACAAAGTTTCAATTGTAGAAGATAAATAAATCCCAGATACCAGCGCCTCCACTTGGATCCATGGGGGGGCGTGGCCAGCCTGTAAACCATCACAGGTCCCACACCCAGGCCACCCCACACCCCAAAGGAACACCCACCCTGATCCAGGACACCCTTCATGGCAAACCAGCTGGCCCCCACCCATGAACCAGGCCTCAAGCCTATCTAATAAGAGTAATATGCAGACTGACCATCACTCCAACACACAAGATGACTGTCCTCATGCGGTCAAAAGATCCTGTCCCCATGTGGACACAAGATGGCCACCACAAGATGGCCAGCAGGGAGGGCAGTTGGTAGGAACCAGGCCTGCAAGGGAGGGCAGTTGAGGGTGATCAAGCCTACAGGGGAGGGCAGTTAGAGGTGACCAGGCCAGCAGAGGAGGGAAGTTGGGGGTGACTGGGTCTGCAGGGAAGGGAAGTTGAGGGGGATCCAAGCCTGCAGGGGAGGGCAGTTAGGGGTGAACAGGCCCACAAAAGAGGGCAGTTAGGGACAAACAGGCTGGCAGGGGAGTAGTTAGGAGTGATCAGGCTGGCAGGCAGAAGCGGGCAATCAGGAAGGCAGGCAGGTGAGCAGTTGGGAGTCAGCAGTCCTGGATTGTGAGAGGATGTCTGACTACCCATTTCAGCCCAATCCAGGATCAAGCCTAAATGGGCAGTTGGATATCTCTCAAGGGATCTCAGATTGGAGAGGGAGCAGGCTGGGCTGAAGGACACCCTTGCCCCCCCGTGCACGAATTTCATGCACCGGGCCTCTAGACCTGTATAATAAAGAGCTAATATGCAAATTGCCCCCTCGACTGGAAGTTAAACCAGGTGGTAGGGCCGGCCCCTCCCCCTGGCTGGCCAGACCCCATCCGTGCATAAATTCGTGCACCGGTCCTTTAGTTAATTCATAAAGATACATGTACCCCCAAGTTCAATGTAGCATTATTCATGGTGGCTAAGACATGGAAACTGAAGTGTTCTTCAACAGATGGCTGGATGTGTTACATATATATTCCTCAGCCATAAAAAAAGATGAAATGTTGCCATTTGCAACAACATGGATGGATCTTGAGAATATCATGCTAAGCAAAGTAAGTCACAGAAAAGTTAAGAACAGTATGATTTCATTCATTTGTAGAATATAAAACTGAAAGCAACAAATGAACAAAACAAAAACAAAAACTACAACTAAAAGACAGAACGGACATCATCCAAAACCATAGGAAAGCTGGCTGAGTGGAAATTCTACAACTAGAAGGAAAGAGAGGGGCTCACAGAAACCCAGAGAAGCTGCAAAAAGCTGAGGTACAGAGATGTGCGCGTGCAGAAAGTGGGTGCCTGAGAACCTGGCTGGCTTTCTCTGGCGGGAGGGAAATGGAGACTCCCAATGGCATTGAACTCCTTATCCTATGATACTAAACCCCAGATCCAGCTGAAACTCATACGGGGAAAGTTTGGACTGTGAAAAGGGAGAAGTTCACGGAAATTTAGGGGAGTCGCAAAAGATTGGAAGCTGGTGGTGTGCACAGCACTGTGTGCAAGGGACAGACTGCTGATTGTGCCGCTGGCTTTTGCGAGTGGGCAGGAGACAGACCCTCCCAATTGTGCCATTTCTAACTCCACTAAACCCCGGTTTTGGGAGAAACCATGGGGACCCAGACTCATATGGTCCCAGAGCGCAAGGGAGCCAGAGGGGCAGTAGTCTAGAGGCACGCTGAGAGAGAGCACTCACACAGGGACTGCTCCAGCGATTACCCAGTTACGTGAGACTCAGGGGCCGTGGAGGGTGGGGCCGACTGGAAGGCAAGGCGGTCCATTAAGCCCTGAGACTCCACCCATCCCAAGCTCAGTAGAGAGGCTTTTACAGATTTGCAAGTCTGGTATCATAAGGCTGAATCCAACACAGAAGTCAACACAGAAGTTCTCCCGGCATAGTGAAAATGTCGAGACAAGGGAAGGGATCACAAACAAGAGAAATGGAGGAAAAGAAATGACTGGATATAGAGTTCAAAACCATGCTTATAAGGTTTTTCAAGAACATCCTAGAAAAGTTGGATAAAGTTAGCGAGTCCCAAGAAGAGATGCAAAAGACCCAACTAGAGATGATAAAAGACCTACTAGAATTTAAATATACAATGACTGAAATAAAAAATGTTATTCAGAGACCTAACAGCAAACTAGAGGAAGGCAAGAATCAAGTCAAAAATTTGAAATATAAAGAATCAGAAAACACTCAACTGGAAAAGCAAGAAGAGAAAAGAATCCAAAAATGTGAAGATAATATAAGGAACCTCTGGGACAGCTTCAAGCATACCAACATCAGAATTGTGGGGGTGCCAGAGGAAGAAAGAGAGCAAGATACTGAAATCCTATTTAAAGAAATAATGACTGAAAACTTCCCACATCTGGTAAAAGAAATAGACTTACAAGTCCAAGAAGCACACAGAACCCCATATAAAAGGAATCCAAAGAGGACTATACCAAGACACATCACAATTAAAATACCAAGAGCAAAAGACAAAGAGAGAATATTAAAAGCAGCAAGAGAAAAACAGTTCATTACCTACATGGGAGCACCCATACGACTGTCAGCTGATTTCTCAACAGAAATGATGCAGGCCAGACGGGAGTGGCAGAAATATTCAACTTGATGGATAGCAAGAACCTACAACCAAGAATAATCTATCCAGCAAAACTATCATTCAGAATTGAAGGGCAGATAAAGAGATTCACAGATAAGAAAAAGCTAAAGGAGTTCATCAACTCCAAACCAGTATTATATGAAATGCTGAAAGGTATTCTTTAAGAAGAGGAAGAAGAAAAAGGTAAAAGCCAAAAAATTATGAACAACAAATACATATCTATCAACAAGTGAATCTAAAATTAAGTGAATTAAAAATTTGATCAACAGAATAAGCTGGTGAATATAAAAGAATCAGGAGCACAGAAAGAGAGTGGACTGGTAATTCTCAGGGGGAAAGGGGTGAGGGTGTACAGGGAGAGACTGGACAAAAATCATACACCTATGGATGAGGTCAATGGGAGGGAGGTAAGGGTAGAGGGGAAGGGTGGAAGCTGGATGGAGGGGAGCTATGGAGGGGAAAAAAGAGAAGCAAACGTAATAATCTTAATAATAAAGATTTAATTAAAAAAAATAAGTAGACATAGCAGGAAAAAATAAAATAAATGAATTGAGAGCAAACACCTACCATCTGAGGGAGTTCTTCTTTCCTTCTTCTCTTTCAGTGTCTTCTGAGGTTTTGCTTCTGTAGATAAGGCTTGAAGAATATGTCACAGTTTTAACCATACTCCATCTATGCCTAGTACTTATCTATTGATTTTGTACACATGTATCTGTCATTCTCATGCCTCCTAAGCTCAGAGCAAGCCATTCAACTTCATACATCAGCTCCACCTGACCACTTTAGGCAGTGCCTGACAAAGGTTCCTCTTCCAAAGCAAAAAGCCTCAACTTACATATTAGGGTCACATGCATAACAAGTCTGCACTTGCTGAAAGAACTGTCCTGACCTATTTATATAACATTGTAATCACTAGAATACACTGGGGCCCATGCTTCTCTGAGGTATCCATTGATCCTCTGATACTGCATATACAATATTATATAAATGCATATTTGTGCATTTGGGGTAGGGGCCCACTGTGTTTAGTTATCACAGACTATAAACCCAAAAAGGAATAACAAGTACAATGTCTCTTATGCTTTCGTAAACCTAAACAGAAATCTCTGCCCTCAGAGAGGTTTCTGTACTTCCCACCATCACCATGTTAATGCATCTCAAGGAGAGGGGAGGGGGGACACCTCTTTGTTTCTCTTCCATCTGGCTTGTGGCACCCCCTTTGATCCGAGCAGCCAGCTCATCAGCGAAGGACGTGGGTCTTTTCTACAGGCAGAAGAGACCGAAAGAATCACTTTTTGTAACAAACTAGTACAGTTTACTTCTGAATATTTAAGCAAATTTTCTAAATAATGGCAAAGAAATTGAAATGGTGAGAAAAGTTAATTTAAACAGATGCACTCTAAGTGATGAACACATAATACAGTATACAGATAATGTGCTGTGGAATTGTGTACCTGAAAGCCGTGTAATTTTGTTAACCAAGGTCATGCCAATAAATTGAATAAAAAGAAAAATGACAGGGTGGTGAAGGCCTGGGGCAGGGAGGCAGGCTGGAGGAGATCAATGAGGGGAAGAAGGGGACATATGTAATAATTTCAACAATAAAGATTAAAAAAAAAATTAAAAAATTAAAAAAAAGATAAAAAATAAAGAAAAATAAACATATGAACCCTATACAGAACACCTAAGATGTGTATTCCATGAAGTCCTTGGGGTGGGGGAAAAGAAGGGAGTATTGCCGAAACCAGTTTGACTCAGTGGATAGAGCGTCTGCCTTCGGACTGAAAGATCCCAGGTTCGATTCCGGTCAAGGGCATGTATCTGGTTGCAGCCACATCCCCAGTAGGGGGCGTGCAGGAGGCGGCTGATCGATGTTTCTAACTCTCTATCCCTCTCCTTTCCTTCTGTAAAAAATCAATAAAATATATTAAATAAAAAAAAAAAAAAGAAGGGAGTATTAAGGTCTTAAAAATCTGGAACTAAATATATTTTAAATGATCTGACTTGTAAAATTGTAACATTTGAAACAGAAAGTTGATACTGACTAGATAACCTTTGCTCAACCATTGTTTTTAAAAGTGTAATAAAAAATACAAATAGGATGTGAAATAAGATGGTTACAAATATAAACATAATACAAAGAATGAGGCTTAGGTACTACTTCTAAATCTTGACAAGAGATAGCAACTATATTGTCTTACAGGTCTAGGATTCTCTTCAATGTCCTCAATATCTTCCTCCTCCTTTTCAGAATCAGCGAAGATATCACAGCCATCATCATCCTCTTCTTCATCACTCATTTGTGCAGTGTGCTAAGAATAAAAACCACCATATTAGAACTGTTAGATAAGGTCAGTGAGCTGAAAAAGAGATACCGCTACTTAGCTTTTAGGCAAAACCGTAAGTTCGTTAAATGCAGCCAAAACTATGAAGCAGTACCTGTGCTAGAACAAATAATAGACATTTATTTTTTAGTACAATAGTGACATGAGATATTAAAAATATCCATCACCAGAGAAATGATTAAACTAAGTAAGTATCATCCCATCTTAATAAGAATACTAATACTCAATAAGAATACTAAATGAGAATACTAAATGAGAATTGCCGTGTCACATGCGACTAACAAGCGATTTAAAAATAAGTGATGTTGAGAAGGGCAAGAAGATTTTTGTTCAGAAGTGTGCCCAGCGCCATACTGTGAAAGAGGCAAGCACAGGACAAATCTCCATGGTCTCTTTGGGTGAAAGGCAGGTCAGGCCCCTGGATTTTCTTACAAGGACACCAACAAGAACAAAGGGATCCCCTGGGGAGAGGCTACACTGATAAAGAATTTGGAGAATCCCAAGAAGTACATCCCTGGAACAAAAATGCTTCATTGGCAGTGAGAAGAGTGCAGAAAGGGTAGGCTTAATATCTTACCTCAAAAAAGCTACTCATGAGTAATAGTTGGCCACTGCCTTACTTATTACAAAGGTATCATGCCTTTTTTTATGTGTATCATGTTTAAATTGATCTCATATTCCACAATTCAGAGCATGAATGGCTAATAGAGCATTTCTTTCAGGCAGTCCTAATTTAAATAAGACTGGCTTGTGGTTAAATGAATATGGTCAGCTTTTTGAGCTCTGATGATAATTTTGGTTCATCAAGCTCTGTCACTATCCTCCCTTCTAAAAATATGATTGGACTTGATTCCTAGTGTTCAACGTTTCACAGAGGTGGTGAGTGCCATCTCAGAACCGGTAGGAGATTGACTTATATTTAGATTTATGTGACTGGTTGTATTAATATGTTTAAATTCTGAGGAAAGCCCTTCACTGTTTCTTAGACCTGCAAGATTTGCTAGTGTATCAAGTTGTGTTTGTTATTTGTTAGCCTGTTAAAAGGAAGGGCTGCAGAGAAGCTGGCAGTAACCATTTTATCTTTTTGGTCCCAACTCTGCCAATTTAATAAAATTCCCTGTATCTAAACTGTTGTCTTTTACTGAATGAAAGGCATTTTAGTGTGATTTATGTATCATATCAAATATAAGACATCTATGTTTTATAGATGACCTTTAAATTCAGCGTGACAAGATATAGTAGCAAACTTTGTGAATTCTTTAAGTCAGACTAAGTCGTAATTCAGGATTGTCTCTTTTTTTCTTTATTGATTAAGGTATTACATATGTGTCCACATCTACCTCCCTCCTATGCCATTGCCCCTTACCTGCCCCCTCAGGATTGTCTTGAATAGCTATTCACTGACAATCATTCATGTGTGTGATTGGTAATGGTGCTTTTGCTAGCTCACTAGAATTAAAATAAAGAATACTAGATCATCAACACAAAATGGTAAATTATGTCATCATAAGGCTTAAATAATTAAAAACGAAGTCACAGATTTAAAAAAAAATGACTAAGAGGATAAGCTGCAACAATTGAAGAGCTATCGAAGGAATCAAGTGAAAAGACTTTGAATGATAAATCTAGTATTATACTCTGCACCCCCTTACACCTATGCCATCTGCATGGGCACAAATTTACTTGTAAAAACAAAGAAAAACACATGGACATATACACTGACAGATCATAACACCAGTTACCTCTGGAGGATGTGAGAGGATGAAGACTGGAAGGCTCAAACTAACCTTTATCTGTTAAGCTCTAAGTTTTATAAAAGCAGCCACTGGTGACTGACCAGTGTGGCTCAGCAGTTAAGCATCAACCTATGAACCAGGAGGTCATGATTTGATTCCTAGTCAAGGTACATATCCAGGTTGCAGGTTTGTAAGATGTGCAAGAGGCAACTGATCAATGTTTCTATCTCTCTCTCCCTCTCCCTTCCTCTCTGAAATAAAACATATATTAAAAAAAAAAAGCCACTGGTATAATTGTTTTAAAGAATGTCTAATGTTTAAAATAGTTCCAATTAATGATATATTCTTTTTATTTTGCATTTGCAAGCATCTTGTGAATAAAAAATAGTAATCTAGTTATTAAAAAATAAAAATAAAAAAAACTGCCAGTAACTATGCTAAAATCTTCAGAACTCTGAAGTTAACTGTGGGACACAAAAATACGAACAAATGGTTAAACCAATGCTTTTGATCACTACATTGTATTGTTTGAAAAACTGTCTGAATTTACAGATCTCCCAGAAAGAAATTTGGGTTACCCTATATAATCCTATCCTTTATAATAGAGATAATATGTAAATTGACCATCACTCCAACACACAACATGGCCACCCTCATGTGGACACAGGATGGCCACCACAAGATGGTCATCAGGGGAGGGCAGTTGTGGGCGATCAGGCCAGCAGGGGAGGACAGTTGGGGATGGGGGGAGGGAAACCAGGCCTGCGGGATAGGGCAATGAGGGGGGACCAGGCTGGCAAGGGAGGGAAGTTAGGAGTGACCAGGCCTGCGGGGGAGGGCAGTTGGGGGCGACCAGGCATGCAAGGGAGGGTAGTTAGGGGCAACCAGGCCTGCAGAGGAGGGCAGTTAAGGGTGACCAGGCCTGCAGGGGAAGGCAGTTGGGGGTGACCAGGCTGGCAGGGAAGGGCAGTTAGGGGCAATCAAGCCAGCAAGGGAGTGGTTAGATGTTGATCAGGCTGACAGGGAAGTGGTAGGGGGAGATCAAGCTGGCAGACCAAAGTGGTTAGGAGCAGGCAGGTAGGCGAGTGGTTGGGAGCCAGCATTCCTGGATTGTGAGAAAGCAGTCAGACATCCCTCGAGGGGTCCCAGATTAGAGAGGGTGCAGGCTGGGCTGAGGGACACACACGGACACACACACACACACACACACTGCCCCATGAACAAATTTTGTGCACCGGGCCTCTAGTTAAAAATAGAGAGACTAGCCACATACAACTGGGAAAATACAAGTACCAACCCAAAACTACTAAATCCTTCAATTGATAGCTAAAAATTTTTATAAAAAAACTAGAGACCCAGTGCACAAAACTCATGCATGGGAGGGGGAAGAGGAGGGTCCCCTCAGCCCAGCCTGCACCCTCTCCAAATCAGGACCCCTCACAAATCTGGACTGCTGGTTCCTAACCACTCATCTGCCTGCCAGCATGACTGCCCCTAATTGCTTCTTCTTCCTCCCACTCCCATGCAGCCAGCTGTTCAATTGTTTGGACGTCCCTCACTGTCCCCCTAATTGCCTGGTTTGCCCATGCAGCCTGCTGCTCAGTCATTTGCTCATTCCTTACTAATCCCTCTTCTGGTCTGGTCGCCCCACACAGCCTGTTCAATCGTCTGTTTGGTTGTTTCAGTTGCTTAGGCTTTTATATATATTGACTAGAGGCCTGGTGCACAAATTCGTGCATGGAGAGGGTCCCTTGGCCTGGCCAGCGATTGGGGCCGGCCAGCCAGTGCTGAGGAGTGGCGGGGGCGAGGGACTTCAAGAGGTTGGCCAACTTGGGGGAGGGAATATGGGAGGTTGGCTGGTCACAGGGGGTTGGCTGGGGGAGTGCACTGACCACCAGGGGGCAGCTTGTATGTTGAGCATCTGCCCCCTGGCAGTCAGTGTACATCATAGCTATTGGCTGGTCGTCTAGTCATCCTAATAAAGAGGGAATATAGTAATTGACCACCACTCCACTCCATGGATGCACCCATAGCTGAAGTCAACTTCCCATAAGGAGGCTTAATGAGCCATTAGTAAGAACCTGAGGCTTACTAATACCACACATGGTATTTTGTGGAAGAGCCACACTCAAGGGTCCAAAGAGCCGCATGTGGCTCACGAGTCACAGTTTGCCGACCACTGCTCTAATTAATCCACAGCTTGACAGGAAACCTCAGGCCACACCCCCCACCATGACATCAGGCTGGAGGATCTTAGGCCATGCCCCCCATTCGATGCCAGGCCAGGGGACCTGAGGCCATGTCCCCTGCCCGGCAGGGCTTAGCGGGGGACCTCAAGGTACACCACCCATCCTGGGCTAGGGGACCTCAGGCTGCTCCCCCCGCCCCAACTCCAGGCCGGGGGACCTCAAACCACACCCCCCACCAGGTGGGGCTTGACAGAGGACTTCAGGCTGCGCCCCCCACCTCAGCACCAGGCCAGGGAACCTGAGGCTGTGCCCTCCTGCCTGGCTGGGCTTGACAGGGGACCTCAGGCTGTACTTCCTACTCAGCAGAGCTTGACAGGGGACCTCAAGGTGTACCCACAGTGCTGAGTCGAGGGAACTCAGGCCACACCCCACAGCACCAGGCCAGGGGACCTGAGGCTGCGCCCCACAGCCTGGCTGGGCTTGACAGGGGACCTCAGGTCTTATCCCCGACCAGCAGGGCTTAACAGGAACTCAGGCCACGCCCTCCACCCAGCCGGGCTTGATGGGGGACCTGAGGCTGCACCCCCTTGCCGGTGGGGCTTAATGGGGGACCTAAGACTGTGACCCCCTCCTGGTGCCGGGCCGGGAGACCTGAGGCTGTGCCTCTCTGGCAAGGCTTGATAGGGGACCTCAGCCATGCCCCCCACCCAGTGGGGCTTGACAGGGGAATCTCAGACCATGTCCCCCACCTGGCAGGGTTTGACAGGGGACCTCAAGGCATGCCCCCTGCCCTAGCCTGGGCTGGGAGACCTCATGCCATACTCCCTGTCCTGGCACCGGGCCAGGAGACCTAAGGCTACCTCCCCTGTCTGATAGGGCTTGAAAAGGGTGGGACTGGGCAGGTCTGAATCTAGCCCAATGAGGGTGGGGGCCAGCTGGGTCTGGGTCTCACACAATTTTGAGGTGCATGTGGGTGGGCAGGGACTTGACTCTGAGTCCCATGGTGCACCCCAGACTCTGACAGGGGGAAGGTTTTCATATTCATTTTACTAATTTTCTTTCATCTCTGACACTTTTATTATAGAGAAAGGGAAAATAGCAATATTAAATTATTTCTTCTAATTCAGTGGTCAGCAAACTCATTAGTCAACAGAGCCAACTATCAACAGTCAATGACTGAAATTTCTTTTGAGAGATGAAAACTGACTTCTGCACATGGGCCACAAAGTTTCAATTGCACTGTACGTGCACACCCACACATGGTATTTTGTGGAAGAGCCACACTCAAGGGTCCAAAGCGCCGCATGTGGCTCACGAGTCACAGTTTGCCGACCACTGCTCTAATTAATCCTCTTTTAATGTGCACGAATTTCATGCACTGGGCTACTAGTCTGGTCATAATGGTCACTTAGGCTTTTATATATATGTAGATATTTCCCACCCTGGCCAATGATGGCCAAAGGTTAGAACATCAGCCCAGTTCAATTTCTAATCCAGAGCACATACATGGGTTACAGTGCAGGTTCAATTCCCAGCCCTTGTCAGGGAGCAGGCAGGAGGCAACCAATCCACATCTATCTATCTATCTATCTATCTATCTATCCCTTTTTCTCTCTTTCTCTCTTCCTTCCTTTTCTTTCTCTCTTCCCTTCCTTCTTCTTTCTTTCTCTCTTTCCTTCCTTCTTCTTTCTCTCTTTCCTTCCCTCCTTCTTTTCCTTCTTCCTTCCTCTCTCTCTCTCTCTCTTTTCCCCCCTTCTCTATACCCTTCCACTCTCTCTAAAAATCAATGAGCCTTAGCCAGTTGGCTCAGTGGCTAGAGTGTCAGCCTGTGGACAAAAGGTTCCTGGGTTCAATTCCCGTCAAGGACACGTACTTCGATTGCAGGCTTCTCCCCAGCCCAGGCTCTGATCAGGGCTTGTACAGGAGGCAACCAATCAATGTGCTTCTCTCACATTAATGTTTCTCTCTGTCTTTCCCTCTCCCTAAAAATCAATGGAAAAACATTCTCGGGTGAAGATTAACAAAAAATATATATTTCCCAATTGAGGAAACAAATGCAAATTGGGACAATCTCTATATACTACCATACATATATCATAGTAACAGAACTCACAATATCTGTGGTTGAGGAGATTGTAGAAAAATCATTATGCAGGATCTGTAACTTGGAATGTCCATCAGACAGTAAATATCAAGAGTCTTTATTATAACTCTACACAACCTTATGCCTAAGGAAACAGTTTACATAAGCAAAAGAGTTTTCTGTATGAAAATACTGAATATATCATCTCAAAAATAAAATCCTAAAAATAACCTATTTTCCAAATACATTTAGAGACTATGACAGTATCATATATTAGTGTGCTTAAAAATATAGTTTAGCCTGACTGATGTGACTCAGTGGCTGAGCACTGACCTATGACCAGGTCATGGTTTAATTCCCAGTCAGGGCACATGCCCAGGTTGTGGGCTCAATCCCCAGTGCAGGGCATGCAGGAGGCAGCCAATCAATGATTCTCTCTCACCACTGATGTTTCTATCTCTCTCTCCCTCTTTCTTCCTCTCTGAAATCAATAATAAAAATGTATTAAAAAACAACAACACAGAAGTGTAGTCTGGTCGAAGTGGCTCAGCTCGTTGAGTGCCATCCTGTGCACCAAAAAACTGCCAGTTCAATTCCAAGTAAGGGCACATACCTAGGCAAGGAACTCAACTGATCCATGTTTCTCTCTTACTGGGGGTCTCTCTCTCTCTCTCTCTCTCTCTCTCTCTCTCTCTCTCTCTCTCTCTCTCAGCATGTCCATGAGTGAAGATTAAAAAATATATATATACATATACAGGGGTGGGCAAAAATAGGCTGACAGTCTTGAGTACATGAGACACATAGTTAATAAAGCTCTTATAATAATTATAACCTGCATGTCTTTTTCCATACAAACTACAAACCTACTTCAACCAACCCTGTATATAGAAGTTTACAAAGCAAATTACAAAGCCTATTTAAAGTGACAAGTACAAGAAAAAACTTACATTAATAAAAAGTAGTAGAAAATAAATTATGTATATATGACAAAAGGAATACATCCTGGTAGAATACACACACACACACACACACACACACACACATTTTTTTTTAAACCCTCGCCCAAGGATATTTTTCCACTGATTTTTAGAGAGTGGAAGAAAGAGGGGAAGACAGAAACATCGATATGAGAGAAATAAATCGATTGGTTGCTTCCTTCATGAGCCCTGACTAGGGTCCAGGCCAGGGAGCAGCCTGCAACCAAGGTACGTGCCCTTGACCTGAATCAAACCCAGAACCCTTCAATCTGCAGGCCAACGCTCTATCCACTGAGCCAAACTGGTTAGGGCAGGATATATAAAATTAAGACAATGATATTAACACAGTAACATTAGAAGATTCTTTTGAGTCTTATTGTTATTGCTATACTGTCTCAAATTTTAAAATGGAGAGAGGAATTCAGTTTGGGTAACTGGGGCTATCTTTTAGAGGCTCTGCTTCCCAATTTTGTTTTTTTTGCTTCTTTTTTTTTTCTTGAGAGAAGTTAAGATAAAACTATAAAGTAAAATTATACATATATATGAAATGCTTGAAGGAAAATTAGTTGTAAAATGTGAATAAATCCTTATTTTCTCATAAGTCATTCAAAAGTAATTTTAGTACCTAGAAGTAAATCACTTTAATATGAACCTTACCTGGGTTTGATCATTGTCACTGTGGTTGGCAAAATCTTCCTCTGACTCCTTTAGGAGGGAAAAAGGTTTTGCTATAATAGAGGTTTTACTCAGAAGCACAGAAGTAATTTTGGGTCTAAGTCTTTGGGGCCTCTCAACACTGAGTCTCTACTGATACTGGTCACCTGAGCATCAGGTTTACCTGAGGTGGATAGCTGGCAATATCACCCAGGGCTGTTCCAGGCAACATGTAATTTTTGTGGTTAATTAAAACATCTCTAACAATTTGTTCATACCTATCTGCACTATCCACTGGATTTAAAGCAAGAGTTGCACATTTAATTAGCTAAATTATCCAAAAATGGTTTGTGTTATTTTACTTTTTATACTCCATTCTCTTGATTCCCTTCTAAACAGGATACCTACTTCATAAGACGCAAGAAGGGAACATCAATGCTTGCCATCAGCAATTAAGTAAGACTGCATTGATGGTTGAAAGCAGTTATGGCGTGGTTTTTTAAGAAAAGCTCATTTCCCACTGTTAGATGTTTTGTTTGAAGGGCTGGCTGAAGGAGGGCAGGGAAAGAGGATGAGAGAAAAAGAGAGAAGTATATACATACAATACTGTCTCCTTTTAGAAATCTACACTCAAACATCTCTAACCTTTGCAATAATTAATAATCTGTCTAAAGGAGCAAAGCCAAATTACAATAGTGGTCAAGGTCCACAGACCTTGAGGCCCTAGGGCAGAGTCAGGTTACAGTCTGGATATGAAGACGCTAGTGACAACAACACAGCTAACACTAAGTGGATGCTCTAAGCATTACTCTGGTTTAGAAGGTTTTATAATAAAGGTTTCAATAGTGTACATTTTTCCTAAAATTATTCAAAGATAAAACTTACTCAAAGACTGTATGTCAGAAAGAGATCCCACCAAAATAACTAAGCTGCCCTCTCAAAATTTATTTGTATAAAGAGGATTTGGTGGGAGGTGAAGGGTGAGAAATGGTAAAGGGATTAGAGCGGTTTTTCTTGTTTTTGTTCACAAGACAAAAATGAAATCCAATCTCAAGGCAAAAACTTTACAATATGGCTTCTCTCACTTTTGAAAGATTTATGAAGACATACTGTTAATTCACAAACATGATATTTACTTAGCCTGCTAAACACAACCTAAGTTTCCTGCCAATGCTGACCTAGACACACTGAACACTCCTTACCTCTTCTTCATTCTCTTCTTCGCTGTCCATAATGCTGCCACGATCGCTGCCTACTGAACCTTCTTTTAGAAGAAAGATAAGGTTATCACAAATATTCATAAGAAAATGTGCTTAGTTTCTTCTCAAATCACCATATAGCAGCATCACAGAAATGCTTATAAAACTAGCTATACCATTAACTGTAATTAAAAGTATCTTATAGTGAGAATTAAATACTTACTCAAAGTATCTCCCCACAAGATACTTATCAATTACAAAAAAATTATGAAAAATAAAGAAAAAGATGTCATGGTTATAAAAAGCAAAGCAAAGCTCCCCCCCCCCCCCACCACCACCCAAATAAATGCAGCAAGCAACCCTGGATCCAAATCAGAAGGAAGAAGTGACATAAAGGACATCATGGAGACAACTAGCAAAACCTGAACACGACCAAGGATTAGCTAATAGTATTATATCCAGTAAAATTTCCTGACTTTCTTCATGATAGTGTGGCTGCATAAGAGGATGTCCTTGTTCTTAGAAAATATGCACTGAAATATTTAGAAGTGACAGTGATAATGTCTATTTGCTGTCTCTCAAACAGGTTCAGAAAAAAGTAGTATGTACATACATAGAAAGGCAAAACAGATGTGGCAAATGTTAACAACTGGTAAAGCTGTGTGATATATGAGAGTTCTTGATACTATTCTTACAATATCAATGTAAAGTTTGAAATTATTTTAAAATAAAATGATATAAATGTTAAAAGTAACTATTTGGTGGAAAGAATACCTTCACTAGATAGTTCTCCAAGACCTACGTCTTCTTGTTCCATGAACAGCTTTGACCCAATTAAATATGGTAAAGGACGATCAATGTACAGATCCTGTGAAAAATAATAGAAAATAAGCTATTAAAGCCCTGACCAGTTGCTCATCAGTGGTTAGAGCATCATTTTGTTCACCAAAGGGTCACGGGTTTGATCCCCGGTCAAGGTATATACCTGGGTTGCAGATTAGATCCCCAGCCCTGGTTGGGGTGTGTGTTGGAGGCAACCAATTGATGTGTATTCTCACTTTAACATTTCTCTCCTTTCCACTCTCTCTAAAAAAAAAAAAAAATCAATGAAAAAATATTCTTGGGTGAGAATTAACAGAAACAAAAAAAGCAGCATTGGTAAGCAAAAATCAATCTTTTATATTTTTATTGATTTCAAAGAGGGAGAGGGAGAGAGAGAGAAACATCAGTGATGAGAGAGAATCCTTGATCAACATGCCCCCTAGTAGGCATTGAGCCTGCAACCCAAATATGTGCCCTTGATCAAAATTGAACCCAGGACCCTCCAGTCTGTAGGCCAACTATCTATCCACTGTGCCAAACCAGCTAAGGCTTGACCGATAGATCTTGAGAATCATCAAAGAGAGTTCTAAATCTGGAGAGAAGTACACTGAGGAAATAACCCAAATGGTTTTCTATGACTTACTAGAGACCTGAGACACAAATTCATGCACAAGTGGTGTCCCTCAGCCTGGCCTGCAGCATTAGGTCAAAACCAGCTCTCCAACATCCCCCAACGAGTCCTGGATTGCGAGAGGGTGCAAGCCAGGCTGAGGGATCCCATTGGTGCACTATATGGACCGGGGAGGGACTTGGGAGGTTGGCCAGCCAGGGAGGGATTGTGGAGGGCTCCAGGGCATGTCCTACACATCTCACTCAGTACTGATTGGCCGGACCCCAGTAGCAAGCTAACCTACCAGTCAGAGTGTCTACCCCCTGGTAATTAGTGCACATCAGTCGAGTGGCCTTAGCATATCATTAGCATATTATGCTTTGATTGGTTGAATGGATGACCAGACTCTTAGCATATTAGGCTTTTATTATATAGGATGAAAAGGTAGGTAAATATGTCCCAGTTTTAGGGAAGAGGTATGAACAAATAGGTCACAAACAAGGCACAAAGGGACTTGAGGTCTCCTTCACACTGCATCAGAGAGCCAAGGAGAACGCTAGAGGGGAAAAAAGAACAACAAATATGCAAATATCTATAGAACACATAATGAACATATGTCTAAGATGGAGAAAAAAAATTAAAAGAAAATAATAATATCCCCCAGGAATTATTTATACTTTGTAACTTAGAAAAGTGAAGCTGGTAAAATAAGACCAGATGATAAAACATCAGAACAAAATGAAGGAGACAGTGTACGTACATGGTAATATATGTTGGAGACCCAACCATCACACACATTAAAAATTTAAGGACAAGAAGGCACTCCACCCCTAGGACAACCTCCCACCTCCACTGCAGGAGGAAAAGCTGACTTGTCCTGAGAGGCATGACCCTTGGTCATGATATCTCTTCCCTATGAAAAGACCCCGGGATGAGGGAGAAAGAATAGTTCTGATGCTTCACACAACAAAAAGTTCGGGAAGATTAATGTAAAGGGTAAAGATACAAGAGTAATCAATTCAGTGCAAAGAAAAGAAAGTGATAATTGGGCCCTAGCCAGTTTGACTCAGTATATAGAGTGTCAGCCTCTGAACTGAAAGGTCTCGGGTTCAATTCTGGTCAAGGGCACATACCTGGGTTGCGGGTTTATTCCCCATTAGGAGGCATGCAGGAAGCAGCCGATCAATGATTCTCTCTCATAACTGATGTTATTCTTTCTCTTTCCCTTCCTCTCTGAAATTAAAAATTAAAATTATAAAAAAAAAGTGATAATTGGGCAAACTGTTCACTGATTTAGGAGGCCTTCCCAAGTCCTCCTGTGTGGGGACTTGGGACTAATAGTGTGGCTAGGGAATACATTTCCCAGAGTCCCCTAATAACTTCTAAATCCCAAAAGTAAGAAAGCAAGGATCAGCCCTGAATTGGTATGACAATAAACTCAAACTGAAAGAGAAAAATGCAGCTAAATGAATGACAAGAGTTTTTCGTTTGCAACATTTTAATTTGTAAGACACTTGCATGTCACAAGGACTCTCAAAAGCAATATAGCACCTTTTTTGTTTACTTAGTCATTCTGATATTGCTCAATTGTCTCCTTAGACAATCTGAGAGAAAGTAATAGCAAAGCAATAAATATCTATTGAGCTAATAGTCTGTTCATGAACGTGCATAGATTTACTCATAAGAGCCCAAATCTGAAACAACCCAAATGCCCTTCAGGATCCCAACAACCTTTACCTTTCATGAGCCTTCTTCCCATTCTTCAAAACACAATTCAAGTCTTTTCTTTACCCGAACTTTCCCAGCATAGAAATCAATTCTCTCTCAGGGCACTTATGATGGTGACACTCACATATATGTCTCCTCTCCCCCACAGTTTGGTAATGCTGTAATAAGCATCCTGTGAGAAGGAACCATGCCCTGAAACTTAGTATCCCCTAACGTGGCATGCTGCCTTGTACACAGGTAAGTAAGTGCTCAATCAATGCTCTTCTAAAGCAACTTTTTCTGATGGAGTCAATATGAGAACGCTGAATCACATGCTCACTTGCTCCAGTGACCAAAACACAACAGATGCAACAATAAGTATTTGAACTGCATGTCTTTACCTTTGGTTCAAGGATTAGTTCCACCCGCTCATTAGCATCATCTTCTTCAGAGTCTGAGTTTCCTGCTTTAATATCTAGTTGCTCAAATGCACTGTCCAATACTTGTAAACCGTAATTCACAGCCTCCCGAACTTTAGGAATCAGATCTACTTCTTTCTGTTCCCGGGTCTTCTCCTACAAAAAAAATACTGTTCAGCACGGATCTTCAATATATTGATCCTATCGTAATAAAACACAAATGTTCTCTAAAGCCTAGACTCAAGCTTGAAAACAACCCATCATTCAAAAGGCTAACATAATGCTTCCAACAGGCAGATTCTGAGAAATGCCTTGATGCTGACTTCAGAGTAAGTTTTAAATCTCAAGTATGTCACTTTCAGGGCGGGGATCAAAGTACCTAAGGTCCCAGGGCTTTTCATAGATTCATCATCTATGAAAATAAAAGCCCTATTGAGTTCAGCAAGGCAACTTAGGTGAAAGTACACTAACAGTTAATGGCACACCAAAAGCCCTCAAATGGCATTTCGCTTTTCTGGAGCGAAGGTCCTAGACTTAGCTGCACCGTAACTGGATCCCACTAACCTTGGTCAATGGTCCTTTGGACAATTTTAGGAGTAAAGACCTAGAAGAAAATACTCCACCTTGAGGTGTCATTTTTCAATGACAATTAAAAATAATAATAATGCCCAGCCAGGGTGGTTCAGTGGTTGAGCGTCAAGGTTTAAACTAGGAGGTAGAGGTTGGATTCCTGGTCAGAGCACATGCCTGTGTTGTAGGCTTCATCCCACAGTAGGGGGCATGAGAAGGCAGCCGATTCATGATTCTCTCTCATTATTAATGTTTCCATCTCTCCCTCTCCCTTTCTCTGAAATCAATAAAAATAACAATAAAAATAATAATTGGACAAATACAGTTAATAAATTTGTTTCAAACCTGAAGGAGGTCAATTTCATCTTTCATCTATCCTGTTCCTCATCCTAGAACCAGCTCCCCCAATGCCCTGGAAGTGTGTATAAAGCACCAACCTGCTGAAAACAGGCCAGTCTCCATTTCCTACAGTAGCAACTCCAAACGACTGTTCCCTCATACACTCAACTATGTCATCAATTTTGAGAAATATTGGGGAAAAAAGTGCAGTAACATTTCCTCTCTTCACAAATAATCTAGAAAATGATACATATTATAAAAAGAACCAAACCATACAGTATTGTTTTGAGGGCCAAAAGTAAACCCTATAAGAACTATACATTTTGATGTAAATATGGAAGTGTTTCTGATTTAGCTTTTGGTTTTGGCTGTACCTTTCTTCCACTCTGGTATGCTTGGTGCTAGTAAATGCTTAACACTGTACCAAGGGTATGAACATATGTTTGTGACATATAGTGTTGCTGGCCAATGTTCTAAGTGGTTAAAGCACCTGCCCATGCAACAAAGGGTCTCAGGTTTGATTCCTAGTCAAGGGCACATGCCTGGGTTGCAGGTTCAATCCCTAGCCCAGTCAGGAGGCAACCACCAATGTGTCACTCTCATATCGATGTTTCTCTCCCTCTCCCCTACCCCTACTCTCTCTAAAAAATCAATGGGAAAAAATATCCTTGGGTGACACTTAACAAAAAAATAAAATTACCACCATTTGTCCACCATCCAGATACCATTGTTGATATGTACACATAAGGAACTGTTTGACACTGAAACTGAGACTCAAAACTGATGGACATTGAAACTGGGACTCAAACATTTTTGTTCTTATACGTTTATTTCTAGTCTGCAGAGGCAAGATTTTTTAAAGAAAATAATCGGGAGAAAAAATAGAGAGGCAAAAGAGCATTAAACAGACTGTCAAACTACAGTGGGAAGGCAGGGGAGGTTGGGGCCAGGGGGATGGGGGGAGCTATAAGAGATTAACCGAAGGACTTGTATGCATGTATATATGCATAACCAATGGATACAAGACACTAGGGGGATAGGGGAGGCTAGTGGGAGGTTATTGGGGGGAGAGGGGGAAAGACATATGAACTACTATTTGTAATACTTTAAACAATAAAAAAATAAGTTAAGTTAAATTAAATTAAACATAGTTTACTGAATACCTTCACTTTAAAACTGAGCCTGTCTTGGTGGAACTGGATACTATTGTACTTAAAGACTTAGCAAATCTTTGAGTACCATTAAAAACTGTTCTATTAAAAGTAGTACTATTAAAAGCTTTTTATTTAAAACAAGGCTGGGAAAAGGGAAAACTGTAGCTGGTTTCTAATATCCTTTCCCTGTTCAACAGTTTCATATGTTACAAGTCAGTTACTGATAAAGTAGAAAATAATTTATATTTTCTAAGTAAGTTAGAGCACATTCAAAGCACCTCCCATAATAAACTTGGTCACACTACATTGTGCCTTCCTGAGTGGGAGGAAAAGGGTACCACTGCTGCCAGAGTGCTAGTATCTAGGCTTTGGCAATGGCATGAGGACCCAGAAAGAACACAGAAGCCACAGGGTTTACGAAGCCCTCCAGCATCCACCCGCCCCCACCTTTCCTTCCTCCTTTCTGACCTCCAGTATTTTCCACTAACAGAGTCCACAACATACCATCTACACCCCCAACTTAGAACCTTAGCTTGTGGCATTCTTTCTTGCTGAAATGGTCCTAAAACCTGGCCTTTCTTTTCTCAGCCAGCTAATATCTCAACCTTGAGCTTTTTTGCATCTGAACTTCTGAAGCAAGTCATGCAGCTCTGACATGCTACATCCTGTCACCCCAACCAAGACTGTAACCTCCTGAAGGCACCTCCCTGCAATCGCCCCAAAGTTAATACTTATTCACCCACATTCTGCAGCATTTAGGAGGCGCAACAGTGTGGACTAATCCCGCATCACTTTCCTGCTGTTTTTCACTGGCAGGAGTAACAGGACAGGTAAACAGTCTTTAAAAAAATTATATCTACAGTCCAGCCTCTGGCCTGTTCCTGGGTAGCCCTCAATGTAAAAATGGTTTTTGTATTTTTTAAAGGGAGGAGAGAAAGGGAATAGGAGAATGAAAAGAAAAAAGACAAAAAAAGAGGCAGAGACCAATGAGGCCAACAAAATCTAAAATATTTACTAACTGGCCCTTTAAGAAAAGTTCTGCTAAACTGGGCTCCATTCTTAAGCTGGAATGCTGGAACTTGACTATGTATTTTTTAACATACTAAGTTTCTGAAGTAAAAGACTTCAATTGTTGGGCTGATAGGAGCAGCCTTCCCCATTTCCCCAATATCCACCCCCAACTGGTCACCTTACAAGTTTCCACTACTTTCATTTCTCAGCCAGCAACTCCACGGAAGAGTGATACATGCAAGTACCTGTTCTGCTTTTTCTGCCTCAGCCTTGAGAACCGGCTCCTCCACTTCTTCATCGTATACACGCTAAACATGGAAGCAAGTTCATTTTTAAATGGTTAACACATCATTTGGAATAAATCACAATAAACGAGTTCAATATGCAATAAAAAGTATAAATTCAATATACAATAAAGACAAGGAAAAAAATTATCTTTAAATGGCTGAAGCTACTAGTCAGGGACAAAAAAAGCAAAGATCAATAGTAACTTCACCAAAAAGGAGAAACCAAGATGGCAGCATAGGTAAACACCTGAACTGCTGCCTCACACAACAATTACAACTAAAAGACAAAAAAGACATCATTGAGAACCACAGAAGGCTGGCTGAGTGGAAATTCTACAACTAGAAGGAAAGAGAAAAGCACACTGAGATGCAGAGGAGCTGCAGGAGGCAGAGGTTCTGAGACACACATGCTGAGAGGACTGGCAACTAGTGCGTGTCTGGCTTTCTCAAGCAGGCGAGAGACAAAGCTCCTGACTGTGCTGAACTCCAGTTCTGGGCGAGAATCTAGAGACCCAGACTCATATGGGGTGAAATTGGACTATCAGGAAAGAGAAAAGCACACTGAGACTCAGAGGAACTGCGAAAGGCAGAGGTACCGAGGCGCATGCACGCAGAGGGCAGGCAACTGAGTACGTGGCTGGCTTTCTCAAGCAGGAGGGAGACAAAAGCTCCTAACTGCACTGAACTCCAGTTCTGGGTGAGACTCTGGGGACCCAGACTCATTCGGGGAAAAACTGTACTGTCTGGCAGCAGGCAAACTAGAGGGCGGCTTTCTCCCATAGGTGCTTGCAGCGATTACCATGGGACACTGAGACACAGGGGCCTATTACAGGACAGGTAAAGAGTCTTTAAAGAGCTTACATCTACATTCCAGCCTCTGGCCTGTTTCAGGGCAGGGCTAATGGGAAACCAATGCTGTCTGCTCTACCCTGAAACTCCGCCCCATCCAAGCTGAGCACAGAGGCTTTTCCAAGTCTTATCTCATAAGGGTGTCCCCAAGACAGAAGTTCTCCCAGCATAGACACAACTGATCCTCACAGCCCATTGGACTGGACACCAACAACAATCAAGGCTTACCTACAACAAAACTGCGCACACAACCCAAAAAGGAGTGCACCAAGAGTGTCTACCTCAGGGAACTGGGGAGGCTGAGCCACTAGGCCATATAGGCACCTAGTACAAAAAGTCACTCTATCAACTTAGGGAAGCAGCCAAAATGCAGAGACAAAGCAACAGATTACAAATGAAAGAAATGGAGGAAAGAAAACAACTGGATATAGAGTTCAAAACCATGGTTATAAGGTTTTTCAAGAATTTTCTAGAAAAGATGGATAAATTTAGCAAGACCCAAGAGATGAAAAAGGACCAACTAGAAATTAAGCATACACTGACTGAAATAAAAAATATTATACAGAGATCTAACAGCAGGCTAGAGGATCACAAGAATCAAGTCAAAGATTTGAAATACAAAGAAGCAAAAAATACTCAACCAGAAAAGCAAAAAGAATTAAAAAATATGAAGATAGTGTAAGAAGCCTTTGAGACAACTTCAAGGGTACCAACATCAGAATTGTGGGGGTGCCAGAAGAGAGAAAGCAAGATACTGAAAACCTACTTAAAGAAATAATGACACAAACCGATCTCACCTGGTGAAAGAAATAGACTTACAAGTCCAGGAAGCACACAGAACCCCAAAAAAAGGAATCCAAAGAGGACCACACCAAGACACATCATAATTAAAATGCCAAGAGCAAAAGAAAGAGAGAGAATATTAAAAGCAGCAAGAGAAAAACAGTTAATTACCTACAAGGGAGCACCCATACGATTGTCAGCTGATTTCTCAACAGAAACTATGCAGGCCAGATGGGAGTGACAAGAAATATTCAAAGTGATGAATAGCAACCAAGATTACTCTACCCAGCAAAGCTATGATTCAGAATTGAAGAGCAAATAAAGAGCTTCACAGATAAGAAAAAGCTAAAGGAGTTCATCACCACCAAACCATTATTATATGAAATGCTGAAAGGTACTCTTTAAGAAGAGGAAGAAGAAAAAAGTAAAGATAAAAATTATGAACATCAAATACATATCTATCAACAAGTGAATCTAAAAATCAAGTGAATAAAAAAATCTGATGAACAGAAAAACTGGTGAATATAATAGAATCAGGGGCATAAAAAGGGAGTGGACTGACAATTCTTGGGGGGCGGGTGGGGAAGGGATGTGGAGTACGGGCAGAGACTGGACAAAATTCGTACACCTATGGATGAGAACAGTGCAGGGGAGGTAAGGGCACAGAGTGGGTTGGGAACCGGGTGGAGGGGAGGTATGGGGGGAAAAAAGAGGAACAATTGTAATAATCTGAACAATAAAGATTTATTAAATTTTAAAAAAAAAAGTAAATTCACCAAAACTACATTTTAAAAAAAGATACAACTGACTAACCGACTGAAACCAAGTTCAATGTCATTGTTGCCAGAGTCACAAAAACCATAAAAATGCCAGTTTTCACACCTTTTTGCTTAACCTAAAACTTAGTATTGATGTGGCAATGATACAGGTAACTCAAATGTGAGGCTACTAAGAATGTCAACTGGCAGAACATATCTACTAGGTAACATGAATTTTAACCTTTTGAGCAATAGAAATGACAAAGGTAAAAGTTATTGTCATTCTATTGCTTCAATAGCTGGTCAATTTTATTATCCTATTTATATGAAAACAGACAAGCTATGCCACCCACCAATGAGCTGCCTGCAGGCTAGGCATTTGACTTGCCCATGAGCATGGACACAAAGGCCTCTTTCCTAAAACAGCCATCACTCCAGCAACTCACTGCGGATTTCCTTTGTTATTTTATAGTACTTATCGTTTTATAAACTCCCAAAGTACAAGTGTTACAAACAGTGGGGTGATGAAAGTATTCTGGAATTACATACGGGTAATAGTTATAAAACTTTGTGAATGTACCAAAACCTGTACACTTACTAAAAAGGTGAATTTTATGGAATGTGAATTGTATCTCAATTAAAATTAAAATGTCAATGTACAGTTACATGGAGCCCAGCCAGTGTTGCTCAATAGTTAATCATTAACCTATGAACCAGGAGGTCACAGTTCAATTAGCTGTCAGGGAATATGCCAGAGTGTGGTCTCAATCCCCAATAGGGAGGGTTGTAAGAGGCAGCCAATCAGTGGTTCTCTTTAATCATTGATGTTTCTCTCTTCCTCTCTGAAATCAAATAAATAAATAAATACATAAATAAATAAAGAAAGAGATACATTTAAAAATATTTTCTTCCGTTCCTCCAACCTAACCCTTGGAATAACCAGTTTAAATGTGGTGTGTGCTCTACTGTTTCCTGTGGCTCCTAAACAAATGCATACAGACATGTAAATATGTCTGTAATAAGCATCCTGTGAGTTCTCCCATCCTTCCTTATTTTAAATAAGCATCCAATTGTATTATACTGAGTTCTCTGCCCCACTTTTTAACTTTATGTTCACATAAGCCACTTTCTAGGTCAATGCACATAGATTTAACTCAATCTTCATAATATCTGCATAATACTCTATGGTATGAACTCAATCACAATTCGACAGCTCCCTATTGTGAACATTAAGGAGATTTCCAGCTTTTGCTTTTGAAACAAACTGCTGTAAACATATGCACATATATATATTCTTAGACCCTGGCCCTTTTATTTCTATAGGTTTTCTAAAATAGGTTTGCCAAGTCCAAGGACAATACTGTTTTTTTAACCTTAGTAGCTCCTTCCAAAGTACTATCCACAAATCTGTGATAACTCACTCTATCACCAATAATGCATTCAAGTGCTCATTTCCCAAACCTTTTCCAGCAGATGTTATGCCTTTTTAAGATATTTGCCAAGACTGGCCAGCGTGGGTCAGTGGATGAGTGTCCACTTAGGAACCAAGAGGTCACGGTTCCATTCCCAGTGCTCGATCCTAAGTAGCAGGTCTGCAGGAGGCAGCCAACTGATGATGTTTCTATTTTTATCCCTCACCTTTCCTCTCTCTAAAATCAATAAAAAGTTATTAAAAGAAAAAAAGACATCTGCTAACCTGATAAGACAATATTTTTTAAAATGTCCAGATCAATTCTCAAACACCAAATTTGTAATTCTAAGCAACTCTAATCAAAATACTAATAGGATTTTCTGTGGAACTTAGCAAGCTAATTATCAAATTCACATAGGAGAGTAAAAGTCAAGGAGAGTAAAAAGCCAAAGATAATCATGAAAATTCTGAATCAAAAAAAGCCATGTGGCCCTAGCCAGTTTGGCTCAGTAGATAGAGCGTCAGCCTGTGGACCAAAGGGTCCCGGGTTCCATTCTGGTCGAAGGCAGGTACCTTGGTTGCAGGCTCCTCCCTGGCCCAGGTCTTGGTCAGGGCACATGCAGAAGGAAACCAACTGATGTGTTTCTCTCATATCAATATTTCTCTCTCTCTAAAAATCAATGGAAAAATATCCTCAGGTGAGGATTAAAAAAAAAAGAAAAAGAAGTCATGGGGACTTGCCCTCATAAGACATTAGAAATCTATGGTATTAAGATTGTGATACTGACATATAGCAGATAAACAAAATAAAAGACAGAGGCCAGAATTACATGTAAGCCTGATTTTATTTTCACATAAATACATATGTACACAAGTGCATTAATAGACATAAATCAGTGAGTTCAACAACACAGAAAAAAAAGATGAGATCTCTACCTCATACTACATGTATGCATCCATACACATTCACAAATATGTATTTTCCAGGTAAGAACAAAAAGGCAGAGATACAAAAGCCCTCACCTAAAATATTTAGAGTTAAGGAAAAAATGGGAAGTTGGTGCCTTTGAACCAAATATAGAAAAATATTAAAATCTGTTAATGCAGGATGGTAAATATAGTTAGCATTTGTGGTTATCTGTTCTTTTTTAGGCATATGAAGCACTTCACTAAAAATTTTGATTTTGAAAGATTATGAAATAAATTATGATCTATTGTTCTAGAATAAAAAAATATAGTTCACAAAACCCCTACAGATGTGTTAAAATGCTTATAACAAATTAGCTTTAAGAAAAATGAAGATTGCAAACACATACACACACACACACACACACACACACACACACAGGGTAATCTAGAAAGGGTTAAAGTTAAAAAGAGTAGAAAGAAATATGCCAAATGTTCCTTGGTTTGCTCATTGGAGTGGCAAATTATAGTTGATTTTTTATTTACATTTTTACACTTTAATATTTTTTATTTATGCCAATCCCTTCTACAATGAGTGTTCATTACTTTTATAACAAGAAAGAAAACTTAAAGCCCATGATCTGCAAGGGAAATGAATTTGGAATATATACCAAAATGGCTCTGCTCTAGCTGACAAAATTACAGATGCTTCTTCAGTTTCCATATCCTTTTTTCTAATTGTTCTATAAAGATCAGAAAATTGGGAAGTAATTTTCACACTCAGAAACAAAAATAGTAATTTTTGAAGTTGATATTTTATAGAGGAAGGGAGAGAGAAAGAGAGAGAAACATTAATCTGTTGCCTCCTGTACTCGACAACCTGGGTATGTGTCCGACCAAGAATCACACCCGCCACCTTTTAGTGTACTGGACAACACTTCAATCAACTGAGCTACACCAGCCCCAGCAAGTAATTAATTCTTAAAATTGAAACTTTAAGACATGGCAGCTTCAGAATTCAAATCATGAGAACATTTTCCCAAAAAGGTTGAAGTTCATGCTGAAATATGAACACTACCATCATCCTACCTTTTTCCTGCCTGTTATTAAAAGCTACCTCTCAAGACATCAACAGCCTGCAGCTGAAAACCAAACATCTCAGAAACCAGCCAGCAAATACATAAAACCCAGGGAAAACTTTAGAGTAACCTAAATTTAGAGGTGTAAGACTGTACAACTCTGGTCACCAGACACAGCAGATAACCAATCCTTCATCCTACCAGGTGGAACTCACAGGTTCATGGGTGTCTTGATCATTTTCAAATCAATTAGTCATACCCAGATTTTTAAATATCTTGGGTATTTCCATTCAGAGGATCTTTTCCTCATTTGGGGAGACCTGGTAAAAGGTGAAGATGGGGAACTGAAGAAAAACAAACCGGGAGCAGGGGATTTTTCAACAGACTATACACAGTACTTGTCCTTTTCATTCACTTAAATATTCAGAGTCCCTGCATATCAGGTCTGTGCTAGGCCCAAGGAATAAAACATTTTGCAAAAATATGGTGCTTGATTCAATAGAGGAACTGCATATCAAAAAATGTAAAATTATACTCTTGGGACATACTATAAAGAAGTCATTAATTAACCAAAAAAAAGTTATTAACTAGGTCAATTAACGTTTCTGAATAAAATTCCTAAATTAACAAACTAATAATTAAGAAGTGTGTTCTAAAAAAAAAAAGTGTTCTTTTCTGATAACACACTGAAGCATTTAATTAGCATTTCTCCTCCTTCAGAGTCATCCCCGGACCCTTTACTAACAGTACTAATTTCTCTTGCCCTACAAAGGCCTAAATGCTCTTCTGTTTCACTAATTCCATAATGCAGTTTTGCAACCTTGTCCCCGCTAAAGGTTAATTACTAAAACCGAGAACTGACTTTGAATATCTTTCTATTAAAGCATGAAACCAAATGGTACCATCACACAAATTAAGAGTTATGTCAGGATTTAAGGAAACTATATAAAGAGCCAAATCACTGCCAAATATCAGCCTCTTAGCTGTACTCTCAACATCATCATACACTGCCATGAATATAAAGAATATGTATCACACCCATTATAGGGGTCTGGGAAGCACTTAAATTTGGCAGTGCCAACAGTCACATCCAAAGACAAATTCTGGCTGCAGACTGAAACGGGAATACATAAAGAACTAAGGACAATGGACAGATGGGGGGGAAACAGGGAATCCAAGAAGTGAACAGTAATAGAGAACTATTACACACATACAAAAATCTTCAAAAACAAAAACCTAGCACTTTAACAGAAACTCCAATAAACATACAGATAAAATTACACCTGGTGTACAGTTCAATAATCTGTTTAGGATCGATTCTGTGTCATAGGTTCAGCCCTCATAACAAAATGCTAGTTGAAAATATTCCAAGCGAACACATGCATGCCTTTAATATAATTTATCTAAACATAATGGAACATTCTATAACTATAGTCACATGCTGGTGGCCCAGACGATCTTTACAGAATATGCCAAAACAAGGCATGAGTGCCACATCATTCAGCACAACTGCTGACTATTCTTGAAACTAAAAATGGATGAAAAGTCTAGAATATGAGGAAATTTTATAATTAAATTTTTTAAAGGCTTAAAAAATTTTATAATTTTTTAAAAGATATTAATCCTAGAGAAAGAAGCTTAAAATACCAAGAGCCACCACTTGCCTCAAATTTAGGAAATACTAGATTTCTTGCTACTCCAGAAAGCATTATTTGCAAGTATGAGGTAGCCAAGTAACTCACATTTTCAATGAACTGGGTATTTGACAGCATAAGGAAGTCATTGAAGACATTATGCAGGCGACAATCCGTGGCTTTAGTTTCCCGAATTAGTCCATCCACTTGTTTCTTGATTTCATGGGTCCTAGAGATAGTCTGCTGTGAAAATTCCTGTAGAAACTGTAGTAACTATTTAAAAAATAAACGTACATAAGTATTAATATTATATGCATCTATTTTTGTCTCAAAACAAAAACCCATTTCCTTTCATCTTTGTGTGTGCTCGCTGCAATGTACAAGGGATGCTGGTTTTGTCAGGGCTAAGGCCAAGTGGCATTTAAAAACACTTAGAAAAGCGCATCAAACCAGTGGCAAGTAGTCAGTGGGCACTCACTATTTCTTTTCTGTAAGAATTTTAAAGTCCTCTTTGGTTGTCATTCTACAGGGATTACAGACAAAGGGTAAAATAACGAATCATGACTTTTTTAAAAGTCCTATTCACATGTGACTTTGGAGTCACAGTTCTGAGCTTGAAGAATCCCTCACGGATAACCTCATGCTGGCTTGCCTAGCGCCCCAAGCCAGGGGTCCAGCAAGGAGTCCCCTCACTGGCGCGGGGCAGGGATGAGCATCTGTCCCTTCAGCAAGAAAAGCCCGAGCCCGGCCAAGCCCAACGGGGCAGCACTAAGGGCTACGGCCCCCGGGCCCGCTCTCTCCGTGACGCCTGGGCCCTGCCAGGGTGGTTTTCGAGCGCGAGATTCATGGGTTTTATTAAGACCGGTGGCAGCGGGACGGACTGGGTGGAGGGAGAATCGGGGTCCAACCCTCCCGCTCGCAGGCCGGGCGTCCCCCCAAGCGGCCTCCTCCCCTGCAGTCCCTCCCGGCAGCCCGGAGCCCGCTCTCACGCCCGCGTCAGCCGCCAGCGACCAGGTCTGGCAGCTCCTGCGGATCTCCTCCACCGACCAGGGCCGCTGCCACGCGGGCTCGGGCCCCGGGGCCCGCTCCTGCACAGGCGTCGTCGGGTTCATCTGCAGAGGAAGGATAAGCAGAGGCTGAGCTTAGGCGTCGGCGGACTGGCCCGGGCAGCCCGACCAGCCCGCGGCCGCCCTCACCATCCCCGCAGTGCGCCTCGGCTGGGCCACGACCGCGCAGGCGGGGTCCGTCCTGTCCTTCAGGTCCCGGAAGCCGAGCCCCCAGCCTCGCTCCTCCACACGTGACCTGGCCCTCACGTGACTGGGCTGCGGTGCCGGAAGCAAGCTGGAGGCTGCTGCTGGCAGGATGCTGGATTGGGGTCGGGAGTTTGGGCTGGTCGCAGGGGCCAGGAATTGGGGGCGGCAGCCCCCCTCCTCCGGGAGCTCTTTGGCAGGAGGGTCCAGGCGGTGCGGTTTCCACCCTGGATCTCCCGCCAGCCCCTCGTTCCAAAGGAGGTTGTGTGGAGCCAGGGCCGTGGGCTTTAAACATTTTTTTTTAATATATTTTTTCATTGATGTTGAAGGAAGAGGGATAGAGAGTTAGAAACAGCCCACAACCAAGATACATTACCCTGACCAGATTCGAATCCGGGACCTCTCAGTCCGCAGGTCGATGCTCTATCAACTGAGCCAAACCGGTTTCTGCGGGCCAAAGGCTTTAGACCAGCGGTTCTCAACCTGTGGGTCGCGACCCCTTTGAGGATCGAATAACCTTTTCACAGGGGTCGCCTAAGACTATTGGAAACACCTATTTCCCATGGTCTTAGGAACCAACACACCGCTCCCCGGCGTAGCAAAATGTAGCAATGTACTTTACTGTTGTTATATGAAGACTGTTACTCATGCTACACCATGATTCAAGACAAAATTTCATTTATTTGTAATTAGAAAGAAATATTTCACAATATGTAATTACACATTGTTTTTGTGATTAATCACTATGCTTTAATTATGTTCAATTTGTAACATATAACAGTAGCAAAATTACAGTTATGAAGTAGCAACGAAAATAATTTTATGGTTGGGGGGTCACCACAACATGAGGAATTGTATTAAAGGGTCGTGGCATTAGGAAAGTTGAGAACCACTGCTTTAGATGAAGATGTGGGCAGAGGGAGGGCGCCCCCTTTTGGGTCAGCACACAGGCGCTCAGTAAATGGAGAATAACCCACCTTTCTGACCATCGCCTGTCTTTTGATGGCGTGCTAGGTTTCAACTCACTGTGCAGGACTTACTTAAAATCCTTTATGTTAGGTCTGATTAAATAATGGAATGGATATTCCCTCACCTGGGAAACCGACCTTTAGGTCATCTCCCAAGCGGCATTCCCTTTCGTTTGGACCACATTCTATTTGCTAAGATTAATAATTTGCCCCTCCAGATTTGCCCTGGATCCTGTCCACCCTGCTGAAAAAGCCGGCCAGTTCTTTAAAATCTCTGACTCCTCATCTCTGGGTGCTCGGGCCATTTGGGGGCTCACCCATCTGGTTTCCAGGTGATCTAACAAATTCATAATTTTTTACCACTTTCAGCTTGTGTGTATCTCTTTCAGTGACCCAAACGCTTGACTCTCTGGGCATTGCACTCAGATTCAAGTCCAATCTAATCATATGTCAGACAAAACCCTTATAATCTAATCCCTACCTGTGAATCCATCTTCAACTCAGTCAGTGATCTGGCCATTCTTTCTTACACTTATTTGACATTCTGTTTGCTGAGTACTTTCAGTGACAGACCAACTTACTTTCAATATATCTATTTTTAGAGAGAGAGGGACAGAGTGCAACATTGATTGGCTGCCTCCAGGATCGAGCCTGCTACCTGGGTATGTTCCCTGCACCAGAGGGTTCCCAACCAATGGAGCCACACCGGCCACCACTAGATCAACTTACTTTTTAAAATGAAGATCCCAACATCTTTCCATTTCTGTGTACCTGGGGGCCAGTAATTTAACCTCGAGTGTTTTTTTCCCTAGTGAAAGTTATATTTGCTCAGAAGCTAGCATGGTGCCTGTCATATGGGGACCATTAAATAATAGTAGCCAATCTCACACACACACACACACACACACACACACACACACACAAAGAAACCTTGCCATTGACAACAAGAATAGATCAGAAGTGCATTATGACAAGTGAAAGAAGTCCAACAGAAAAAGACAAATATTTGTGAACAAATGAACCAACAACAACAAAACAGAAACAAACTCATAAACACAAAGAACAAGCTGGTAGTTGCCAGATGGGCTGAGCTTGGAGTTTGGTGGAAAAGGTGAAGGGGATTAAGCGGTATGAAGTGCCAATTATAAAATAAGTCACAGGGAAGGAAATATAGTCAATAATATTATAACTATGTATGGTGACAAATAGATAGTAGGCTTATAGTGGTGATCACTTTGTAAGGCATATACCTGTCTCATCACTATGTTGTACACCTGAAACAGTACAATATTGTGTGTCAACTATATTTTTAAAATAAATGTTTACAAAACATAGATGTCGCCACCTCTCCTGTGCTCTTCATTTGTCCACCTCTTTGACTTTTTTTGTTTTCACTTGTCATCTCTGAAGACTTTTCTGATTACCCCAAGTAAAGTTTGTGCTCCCCTTAGTTATTTTCTATACATTTGTAAAAATATTCATCATGAAGTATTACATTATATTGTAATTTTTATATAGGGTCTCCCCTTTAATAATAGCTAAAATTTATTAAGTGCTTAGCATTTATCAAACACCTTAATACATATTAATTTAATTCTTACAATGACTTCAAGAGGTAGGCTCTATTTTCCTTGTGTTATAGTTAAGAAAACTGAAACATGGGGAGGTAAAGCAACTTACAGATTAGAAAACCAGTAAAGAATCAGAATAGGGAACCCACACAATTGGCCACTATTTTACACGATAGCTAGATTTATACTGTGCATAATTGATTTCTTATGTCTATTAGTAGGTGAAAATTTTACTTTTAATATAGAGTTCAGTGATGCAGAGTCAGTCCCAGGAACTGTGTCAGGATGTAACCATTTGTGCTTTAGCCCAGTTCAAAAGTTCAGTTTCACCTGGAGGGGGAAGTGTTTAGTTCAGTTTCCTAGAGGCCCCCAGCTCCATTTTAGATTGCTCTTTTCAAGATATTAACTCCATATTGCCATTTTTAAATGTTCTTATTAATTTTAGAGAGAGGAAGTAAGAGGGAGAGAGGACTAGAAACATCAATGATGAGAGAGAACAATTGATCAGCTGCCTTCTGTATGCCCCCTACTGGGGATCAAACATGCAACCCTGGCATACACCCTAATGGGAAATCGACTGGTAACCTCCTGGTTTCATGGGCCACATTATTATTTTTTAAAAATATATTTTGTTGATGTTTTACAGAAAGGAAGGGAGAGGGATATAGAGTTAGAAACATAGATGAGAGAGAAACATCGATCAGCTGCCTCCTGCACACCTCGTGCTGGGGATGTGCTTGCAACCAAGATGCATGCCCTTGACCATAATCGAACCTGGGACCTTTCAGTCCACAGTGATGCTCTATCCACTGAGCCAAACCGGTTAGGGCACATATTACTATTTTTTTACATTTCCTCCTTTTGATTGACATTTTTTTAGAAAGCATCAATGATTAATCATTGGGAAGCATCATAGGCCTACCATTAATAAAGCAACACATGCCCTAGCTGATATGACTCAGTGAACAGAGCATCAGCCTGTGGACTGAAAGGTTCCAGGTTTGATTCTGGTCAAGGGCACACACCCAGGTTTTGGGCTCCATCTCTAGCAGAGGGCTTGCAGGAGGCAACTGATCAATGATTCTCATCATTGATGTTCCAATCTCTCTCTCTTCTTATCTGAAATAAATAAAAACATTTTTTGGGGAAAAAAAAGAAGCAACATATACCCTGGCCAGTTTGAGTCAGTGGATAGAGCATCAGCCTGTGAACTGAAGGGTTCTGGGTTCGACTCCGGTCAGGGGCACATGCTCAGGTTGTGGGTTTAATTCCCAGTGAGGGGAGGCATGCAGGAGGCAGCCAATCAATGATTCTCATAATTGATATTTCTCTTTCCCTTTTACTTCCTCTCTGAAACCAATCTATACTAATGAAAGGGTAATATGCTAATTAGACCAGACATCCTTCTAGAGAAAACCATGGTGGAAAGGGCTGAGGCAGAGGCAGTTAGAGGCGATCAGGCTGGCAGTTAGGGGGTGATCAGGCCAGGAGGCAGAGGTGGTTAGGGGCAATCAGGTTGGCAGGCAGAGGCAGTTAGGAGCAATTAGGCCATCAGGGGAGCAGTTAGGGGCATGAGGCCGGCAGGCAGAGGTGGTTAGAGGTGATCAGGTAGGCAGTCAGGTAAGAGGTTAGGAGCCAGAGATCCCAGATGCACGAATTTTGTGTAAAAAAAAAAAAAGGCAACACATCCCTCGTCCCCAGGAAGGTTCATTCCTGGAAAGTCATATACCCTGAGAGAGAAAGTAGTCTCCTGATCACACAGTAAGAGAGCTTAAGGCCATGTTTAAGCAAGAAGGAAGTGTATCAAAAGCACACCTAAATCTCATATTTCTCAGATCAAACAAAATTTTTGTAGATATGGTCTCAGTGGATTTATTTATTGTAACATCTCCAGGTGTTGGGCTAAGATTATTTGAGTGGTTGCTGGTAGTCAACTGATAAGACTTATAATTAGATATAATCACAAAAACCAATATGATTAAAACCTGTAATATAGAATTGAGCCAGGTTGCTATTTCTGTAGGCATCTAGCTAAATAACTCTGTCCAATCACAATTTATAGGGTAACTAGAGGCCCAGTGCACAAAATTCATGTACTGTGGGGAGAGGGTCCCTCAGCCTGTCCTGCACCCTCAGGGGATGTCTGATTGCTGGCAGTTGGAAATTCTTAGGGCTGCCGTGGAGGCGGGAGAGACTCCTGCCACAGCCCTTGGGCTCACCAGCTGTGTCAGGGCTTCTGGCTGAATGGCACTCTCCATTTGGGAGCACACTGACCACCAGGAGGCAGCTCCTGAATTGAACATCTGCCTTCTGGTGGTCAGTGTGCATCATAGCAACTGGTTGTTCTTCTTTTGATCAATTTGCATATTAGCCTTTTATTATATAGGATTCTTGTCAGTTCAAAGATTTTAATGTTTTTTGTGTGTGTTTTTTTCAGAACCTCAAGCTCTGTTATCACTAACTTATTCACATAGAAACAACCTCTCTCTCCCAATAGGGCATAAATACCATTGTGTTGGGTGAGAAACACATGTAGAATCCTGTGGATTTGTTGTACTACTCCAGGCAGACTATCAATTATTCCTTGTTGTCAAGAGCATTTGCAGTAGTGTTCCGTGATTGTGCTAAGAGAATGAAAACATTTTTTTAAAAAAAATAATTCTTTATTGTTGAAAGTATTACTTCTTCCCCCCATTAACCCCCTCCAGCCTGCCCACACCCCTACCCCAGGTCTTCACCACCCTATTGTGTCCAAGGGTTGTGCATATATGCATACAAGTTCTTTGGTTGATTACCTCTAACCCACTCACCTTGCCCCACCTTCCCTCTGAGATTCTGCACTCTGTTCCATGGTTCCATGTCTCTGAACCCATTCTATTCATCAGTTTATTGAGAATGGAAAGATTTTTGATAGACTTCTAATTCAGCTACTACATATCAAGGAACAAAAGCTCTAGCAAAGGCATGCCCAAAGTCTTGCTTATTTATTATGGAGTTTCAGTTGAACAGAGGACTGAAAACACCATACCCCAAATCCCAATTGTATTTGCTTTGTTTGGTTGAACTTTACAGACAAAGGAGTCTAGTTTAGGGATAATGGCAGAGGAATGGAAAGTCTTTGTCATGGCAGCATCAGTACTAGCATAATACCACATCTGCCTCACTATTGGGTTGGCAAGGTAGCATATATTTGGGCCCCATACAAGAAGAAACATTCAGTGTCCTCAAGTGAGAGCATGTAATTTAGTTCTTCAACCCAAGACTCTGAGAGAAGTACTAAGTCCTATTTCTAAGGCAGGGACATCACATCCTCCATATGTTGGGTGATCATAATAGTTCTCATCACAGAAGACCTTAATGGCATCATGCTCTTTATCATGAGAGTGACTAAGGGAGTACCTGGGGTTTCTATATATTTGATTCGGGATAGAAAGATTAGCATGGGTTTGGTTGTTTTACATTTTTGTGCTGGGATTCCCCAAGACAGAATTTATTTGTTTTAACCAAATACCAGCTTTCTAAATCTAGTGCCCAGGAAGTATTTGGGAGTGGAAGAACATGAGCACAATGGACTTACTGCAAAATCAGTCTTACTTTATAAACAATTTGTATAACTTATCCTGTGAAATGAGTTCCCCGGTTGCTATGTGGCTCTCAGGGGAGTCCCCCAGAGGGCAAGCTCTTTTTCAGGAGGGTTTACTGACTGCAGAGGCTGTGGCTCTGAGTCCTGGGAGTGTTTCCACTCAAGAATAAAACACACAATTCACCATGAACACTAACAAGGATACTTGATGTGAGGAAACTGAATCAAGTCCATTTGCCAGACCTTAATGGGGCCTAAAGGCAGGAGAAATGCCCTACAGAGGTAGGACTGGGTTTCCCAGCATTGTGCTTTGGGCAAGGTTGGTATTTTTGGTATACCTGGGAAACTATCTTTGGAGATGGCTTCCAGTAGTATTATTTTCCCCATAAAACCATTGTCAGTGTTCCAGTGAGTTAAGTCATGTACATATTATAATATATGATTTTGTGTATAGTGAGGAAGGAGTGGCCAGTTATTCCAACCTGCTCATAACTTTCTTTAGAGTCAAATTTATAGCTTATTAATTTCTTTCTTTTTAATTGAACATGCTGTGCTTCCATAAAGCTATCTTTTTTTTTATCCCACTAGGATATTTTTTGTTGTTGATGAGAGGGAGAGAGAGAGAAAAAGAGAGAGAGAGAGAAAGAGAGAGAAAGAGAAAGAAGGAGAGAGAGAGAAAATACAGGATGATGCTCCAACCAACTGAGCAACCCAGCCAGGGTCATAATGTTATCTTTTAAATACCCTATTATAGCTACAATGAGTAGTGTCTCTGGAATGAGCCTGAGCAGAAGCAAGTCCTGCCCTAGCAGGGTTTGAGACATGCAGGGAAAATTTCAAGACACAAGGCCAGGTGAGAGTGAGAGTACGTTTATTATAGTTTGGGACAGTGAGGCACAGGATGTGCCCCTGGATAAGCCCAAGACAAGCCACACTGCTCACAGCACCCTTGGGTGCAAGTCTCATTGGGCCCTTAGAGCTTAGGGAAGAGGCAGAGTACACACCTGAGGAAAGGGGGCACAGCTGCTCACTGGCATCCTTTGTCTTGAGGGTTTTTATCTATTTCTTCAAGGCAGGAACTTTAGGGGAGGTCCCGGGAAAGACCTCAGAATATTCATCAGACTATTCCCCAGGCATGCCTGTTAGTTTGCTAAGGCATTAAATAACCGTATTATGGATCCAGGGGTCATTCTCAGGTCAGTTTCACCCCTATCTTGGGTTAGTCTGGTTCTAATTGGTTTTCTGGCTCTAACTATTGTTTTTTAAATCTGTTCTCCTGAGGATAGATTGGGAAAATAGATTTAAACCATCTGTTCCTAGGTGTCTTTGGTTAAGACAAGGTGTTGTAATTTATTGTCTAGCTGCTAATTGCTCAATTGTTCCAGCCTCAGTAGCACAGGTGCTGCCATTACGGGCTGAAATTGTTTTAATGTTGCTAACTTGCAGCAGCCAGCCAAACAATTGCTTCTGTTTTCCTCTATGTCTGCCTTTAAATGTCTGGGAATTTTTGTGATTGCTAAAGAATTAGACAATTAAATAGCATCTAGGAGCTCTAAAATATAAGAACTGGCCCTGACCAGGTGTCTCAGTTGGTTGTGTTACAAAAAAAAAAAAAAAAAAGAGAGAGAGAGAGAGAGAGAGAGAAGAACTAAGCAATGCTTACAGAGAGGGAGTTACATTTATTACAAGCGGGTCCAAGGAAAATGTCTCTCAAATTCTAAGCCCCAACATGGAAAAATTTTCCGTATTTATATGTTTTTACCTCCTTTATCTCCCAAATATTGGGTGTTTCTGGCCCCTTTTGCAAGTTCTTTTTTTTAAATTAAATCTTTATTATTCAGATTATATTTGTTTCTCTTTTTTCCCCTCCATAGCACCCCTTCACTCAGCTCCCACCCTTTCATCTACCCTTACCTCCCTCCCATTGATCTCATCCATAGGTGTGTGATTTTTGTCCAGTCTCTCCCTGTACACCCCTCACCTCTTTCCCCCTGAGAATTATAAGTCCAGTCCCTTTCTGTGCTCCTGATTCTATTATATTCACCAGTTTATTCTGTTGATCAAATTTTTAATTCACTTAATTTTTAGATTCACTTGTTGATAGATATGTATTTGTTGTTCATAATTTTTTGGCTTTTACCTGTTTCTTCTTCCTCTTCTAAAAGAGCACTTTTCAGCATTTCATATAA
>PVJN01016139.1:0-42753 GCA_004026805.1 Lasiurus borealis | reverse complement strand
TAAACTTCAGCTTGCATCAGTATCACCTGCAGATTTTTTAAAACATAAATTGCTGAGACCAAACCCCAGAATTGCTGACTCTGCAATCTGAGATAAAATCAGAGGATTTGCATTTTCAAACAAGTTGCCAGGTAATCCTGTTGATGCTGGACACATGTCTTAGATAGATGTGTCTTAAGTAACTACTTACTAGTATTAACTAAAGAAATAATATAGTGATTTATTTTGTTGACTAAATTACTGTGAGATCAAGTTGCTCCTAAAATGTATATATACATTTTCATTCAGGTTATACTTTGTATGTTAGTAAAGAAATGTATGTTATTTCAGCCAGGGCACCCACAACTCTTATGGCACATCCTACATGGCTAAGAATTTTTCCTTACAACCCATGCTGACTTGCTAGGCCCTGGCTTTTGTAGGCAAGTGGGTGTGAAATTCTAGGCTCAATTGTCTCCCAGCAAAAATTCAAAGGACTAAGGTTTTCCTATGAAGTAAAGTCAAGTATAAGACCCTGGAGGGTACTTGAAGTTGATTAGAAATAGATGTCTGGATTCCATGCCCAAACTTTATCTTGAACAAGTGATAATGTTTGTGTTTCAACAAGCTCCTAAAATCATGCTTATGTTTGTTTTTGTTTTTGCAATTTAGTGAAATGATTCCTAAAGTTTACATTGTCATTAGAACCTATAAATTGAGAGTAGTGTTCATATGTATGAGTGAATTAGTACTCCATAAGTAAGTCCCCAAGTTTCGGCATTATATCTAAAGCAAAATTTGAACAGCTGCACTTGCAAGATATTGCAGTCTGATCAGCCATCTGTTTTCCTAGATTTATTGGTCTGCTGCTTGATAAGGTTTTATATTTTCCATCGCTGATTTTCTATTTAAATAGACACATATTGTCATTTTAGTTTGTACTTCCATTGCTGATTTTCTATTTAAATAGACACATATTGTCATTTTAGTTTGTACTTCCACAGAATATTGATTATCTTTATGTTGTCCCTTATTTCAGGTTTTCATTGTGATCTTAAAAGTCTATAAAACAAGTACATAGTCACAGTTGGTGAATTCAATTTAGTAGATTAAACATTTCTCCTTTAGTCAACTCCTTAGAGTGTCTCCCTGGGCTCATTTTAAACCATAAGGAAAATTAAGATGAATATACTTTACAGAAAGAAAATAAGAGCTTTTGTGTCCTTGTTTTTCTATTAAAATAAATCGTCACATATTGTTTCCTCTCTTCTAAGAAAATCATATTTGACTTATAATCACTCAAGCTATCTTAGTAAAAGCAGTAGGATGCAAAGTCATAAATACATTTTTAAGTACTTGAAATAAAATGTAACAAAGTTTCTTTTTCTTGTTTTGCATAATTATGGAAGCAAAAGGCATCTATAAGCTCAGAAATAGTTATTAGATGGAGAAGGAAAGTTTGAAATTAAGGTGAAAAAGACAGAAAGGGGAAACATTAGGCAATATTTTTAGCAAATAATGCATCGATAGATAACAATAAATTAAGATAAATGTATAGAGATTTTGTGATGAACAAAATCAGAAGTTTTGTATTTAAAGAAGTCTTTGATATAATCAGTAAGCATATTTAGCATAAAAAAAATTATTGAAAACTAGAGGCCCAGTGCACAAAATGCATGAATAGGGGTGGGGCTGGGGGAGTCCCTCAGCCCAGCCTGCACTGTCTCCAATCTGGGACTCCTTGAGAGATCTCTAACTGCCCTCTCACAATCCAGGACTGCTGGCTCCCAACCGTTCACCTGCCTGCCTGCCTGCCTGCCTGATTGCCCCTAATCACTTCTGTCTGCTAGCCTGATCACCCCCTAACCACTCCCCTGCCAGCCTGATTGATGCATAACTGCTCTCAGCTCGCTATTTGCCCCTAACTGCCCTCCCCTGCCAGCCTGGTCACCCCTAACTATCCTCCCCTGCAGACCTTGTCCCCCACAACTGCCCTCACCCGCAAGCCTGGTCACCCCAACTGTCCTCCACTGCAGGCCAGGTTACCCCTAACTGCCCTCCTCTGCTGGCCTGATCACCCACAACTGCCCTCCTCTGCTGGCCTGCTCCCCCAACACCTTCTCTGCAGGCCTGGTCCCCCCAACTACCCTCCCCTGCTGGTCTGGTCTCCCCCAATTGCCCTCCTCTGCCAAACTGATCACCCACAACTGCCCTCCCCTGCTTGTCATCTTGTAGTGACCATCTTTGACCACATGGGGGCAGCCATCTTGTGTATTGGAGTGATGGCCAATTTGCATATTACCTCTTTATTAGATAGTATATTTATTGCTAAGTGACATATATTAGAATATTCTGACCCCACTTAAAACAGGGCATTTAGGAACAAGGGAGAAAGTTGAGAAAATGACAAAAGAATTTTGGCATAGTATATGTGTGCAAGGGTTGTAACAAGAAACCATAAGACATGGTTCAATGCATAAGGAATCATTTATTCAGGAAAAAAAAAGAGAGAGAACATTGTGGTCCATCTATATTAATAAAAGAGTAATATGATAATTAGACCAGGAGACCTTCCAGAGACCTTCCAGATCTCCTTCTGGACAAACCCAAGGGCTTGGCCAGCCTGCAAACTACCCCTAAATAGACCTCAGCCCCTCGCTCCAGCCAGCCCCCCCCCCCCCCCCCCCTGCCCCCCAGCGGCAACCCTCACTCTGATGGAGGCATGGCCAGCCTACAAATGGCCATTAGCCCCTCAGCCAGGCTGGCCATGCCCCACAACAGGTACCCCTGCCCTGATGGGTGTGTGGCCGGCCTGCAAACCACCCCAGGCCCCTCACCCAGGCTGTCCCTGCCCCCCAAGAGGACCCCCTCCCTGATCAGGGACCCCTTTCAGGGTAGAGCAACTGGCCCCCATCCATGCACCAGGCTCCTATCTATACTAATAAAATGGTAATATGCTGAGACAGATGTGGTTAGGGTCAATCAGGTCAGGAGGGGAGGGCAACCGAGGGTTATCAGGCTGGCGAGGGAGCAGTTGGGGGCAATCAGTTTGGCAGGAGGGCAGTTGGGGGAGAGCAGGCTAGAAAAGGGGGCTGTTGGCAGCAAGCAGGCTCGCAGGGGGATGAAGTTGGGGCTGAGCAAGCTGGCAATGGGGGCAGGTGGAGGTGAGAAGGCCAGTGGGGAGGCAGTTGGGGGCAAGCAGGCTGGCAGCGAGAGTGATTAGGAGCAATCAGGGAGGCAGGCAAGCATTTAGGAGCCATGGTCCTGGATTTCAAGAGGGATGTCCTGACTGCTGGTTTAGGCCTGATCCCTGTGGGGTCCCAGATTGGAGAGGGTGCCAGCCAGGCTGAGGAACACCCTCCCCCATGCCCAAATTTTGTGCACTAGCATACTAGTTAGGTAATAAATATTCAACCATGGAGGAGGTTGCCACAAAAATAGTTGATGTGTCTTCAAAATAATTACTAAAGTTGGAAATAAAGAACCATGTGCATATTGCATATTATATTAAAATGGGATGAATCCATATGGAATATCTTCTAAATCTACTCATAAATATAATAAATTTTTACCTAAACAGTTTAGTTGTTCCTTTTTATTTTTGTGAGAGTATAACTTTTATCATTGTTTCATGAAAGTTGAAAAAGACATGGAAAGTTTGCCTGATGAGCATTCACCCCTACAGTATATAAAACTATGTACTTAACAGCATACATTTAACAGTATTTTTGTTGTTGTTTTTCCTAGACTATCAATAAAGTACTGCTTCAGTATGCTGCAATTGTATCAAATGATTTTAGTTCCTACTGTGATAAGGAAAATGTGGTAAGTAAAAATGTCTTTACTTTCAAGTATCCTTCTGTTGAGATCCACTTATTCCAGCTAGTAAAAAAGCAAGAGGCATTGTTTTATTTCTGTTTTCATGCAGGATGACATTTGAGAGGTATTTCAAGAAGTTGTTTGAATACTTCTCTGGTAGTCATGAACTGGACACAACACAGTATTCAGGGGAAGGGTGAGAACATATCAATACCAGGTTCCAAGATGATAACAATCAAGACAATTCATTGAAAACCCACATTATTGTCAAGCATTAGAACTGAGAACTAGGGAGTTAAAAAGTTGTTTAGTGTTGACACCGAGTAGTTTAGTTTACTTTTGTACCAGTACTAAACTGAGTAAACTTTCCATGTCTTTTTCAACTAAAATTTATTCTTTCAGTTTTCAAATAAAGGATTGTTAATTTAAGGAATGATGCTGATTTCCACTCTAAATTATTAATTTTTCTTTTAATTTGGAGATGATTGAGACTGTTTATAAAAACTGAGCCAATATTGCAATTTAATCAATAAAAGGCATAATGAGAAGCAAGATAAAACTAAAGTGATTTGGAATATAATGTGTTTTTTATGGTGGAAGATGAAATCTTTCTTATTCACCATATGTAGTCTTGGAAAACTATATTGGTAACAATATAGAATATTTTAAAAAGCACTGAAAATAGTACTTAAAAATCATTGCAATAGTTTTAAAGAGAAAAATCATCCCCAAACCTTAAAAAATCAGTATTACCAGGTAAGTCTAAAGTCACTAGTCTTCTCCCTGAAAACTCATTGACCTCTTGCTGATAGCTCATTAAGTTAGGTCAGTTCTAATTGTTTTTGAAGGTCCCAGAAGATTCTTCTTTCTTTTTAATTAGTATGCTGCCTAGAAATTTTATTAAAATTCTGATATCTCAGCAGATATCTTTAATTACCATTGATTATAAATTAGCTAATGGGCAGGAAAGAGCATTTATTCGTTGAAAACACATATTTTTAATTAAATGTTTATATATTTGAAAAGTAGCATACTGAAATTCGTAACAGCTCCAGAAAATTTCAGAAAAGGTTTTGATTATTTTTAGGATAGCCAAATTGAAGATTCTGAAAGCGGTCTCTGAATTACCAAGGCTAATTTCTGTCATTCAGAAAGGAACATTACTTTTTAAAGGCCCCTTCCACTTTATATGTTAATGTTTCAGAGTATATTTTATTTTTAAAAAACTGAGAGAAAAAATCATAAATCAATGTTTATTGTATTATTTTGTTTTTTTCTTTATATTGTATAATTTTCAAAATCAAATTTTTATAAAGAAGAAAAAACAACCTTACAAATATTACATCCCAGAAACTTAACTTTTTATTTTCCTCAATGCTTTCCCCCCTAATTACTGATATCTCGCTTCTAATCAAGAGCCATGGTTTTACTTTGATCTTAATTTTTCTCCTTGGTGGGATTGCCCAAATCCTGGCCAATCTTCCCATTTTGCAATGAAAATTAAAATCTCAAAAATCTTATTCCCTATAGGGGAAAAACGTGGATTACCTCAGTTTGTTGACTTTGGGTCTGATGCTGAGTTCCTGAAAATGTGACCATGCATGCCTTGCAAAGGACTAAGCCTGATCAAATGGCTCTCAATCATGGCAGGAGATCAGGTTCATTTGTGGTATATGTGGCTCAGCTTACTGAACAGTATCTACAGGAGATAAATAGACCTATGTGTTTAAACAATAAAATATTTATGTGACTGTAATCAAGGGAGCAGAAAAGAAGTTTAAAATCGTTTTCCATAAATCGAAGTTAGGATGTGGTCACTTGAAGAGTAAAGCAGAAAGTTTTCAAAGGTCAATAATGCAGTTAAAGCAAAAATAAAATCTTTCCACTGATGAGAGCTAGTGCCTTCCTGATGTCCTATGAGTCCTTTGCATGCCTCTCTCTGATTCATTGGCTTATTTCCCAGCAACTTGGAAGATACATCCATTCTCCTTTCTTTCCTGTTTTTCTTTCCCTTGATGTAGTGGCTCTTTAAGATCAGTATGCAGCAAATAGTAAATTACTATAGAACTGTTCCTGAATTATCTTTTCTAATTATAAATTAATTCTTACTACTCAAAGGTTACATCTAGCCCTGCCACAAAGCTTTACATTTTTATTTTTGTGTTTCTGCCTTCTTGGGGGAACAAGAAAAGAAACATGTTATAGACAAATATAAGACTCTATGCAATACTCTGAGAACAAAGAAAAAAAAAAGCTAAAAGGCACAGCCATACCTACAGTGGGTTTAAGACCAGCTCATGAGAGATTGAAAAACAAGTCAAATGTTTAGCAAAGTAAAACAAATGTCAAGTAAGTGGCCAAAGGATTCAAAGTAGGAAAGAGAAAGTTTAAACCAAATGATGGATTTGATTCAAGTAGGCAAAGAGGCCGCATATTCAGCAAAGTGACAGCAAATGGAAAGTGCAGGTGTTTTGGAGGGAATAAGTTGCAGAGAGTTGGAGATAATCATAATGCAGTAAGTAGATGGAGATGAGAAGGAATCACTCATAGGGAGCCACATAATGAAGGGCCATGGATACCAAAGTGTGGAGTTTGTAGCCTAAGATAATCCACGTAAGGTTTTCTTGGTGTTTTTGTTTGTTTGTTTTGTTGTTTTGGTTTTTAAATTTCAAATAGTGTCTTGGTTTTCAAAAGAAAGAAATAATGGCATTTTAAACTAATCTGTTTTCCTTGAAATAAATCTCTAAAAAACAGAGTTTGGTAAATTTCTAAGTATAAATACCAAGATGTTAAGAATTAAAAATAAAAACCACACAACACACAACTTTAGTAGCAATTCTTCAATGCTTTATTTATTGTCTGAGTATATTGTTAAAGTTCATTCTTTAAAGTGGTGGTTATATTTTCTCCTTCCATTTAACTGTTAAAAAGCATAATCTTAAAGTACGGAATTATTACATTTGCCAAATACAATAGGGCTTCAATAATAGGTTGTATACTCTTACATTTAAGGTAAACTCATTCCATAATTTAATGTATAAAGGATTCTCACACTATTTGTTTTGTGTTTGCTTTACTTATAGCCCTGTATACTGATGAACAATATTCAGCAATTACGGGTCCAGTTGGAAAAAATGTTTGAATCCATGGGAGGAAAAGAGGTGGGTATGTTTTCATACCTATAATTGCCAAATACCTACTTAGAGATCATTAGCAGCATATCTGTGTCATTTAAAGTTTCATAATCAAGTTTTACATGGTTTAGCCAAAGAACGGGAAATGATAAAAGCTGAGGGCATTTTTATGTAAATATAATATAGTAAATATATGAGCAGTGTGAATGGGATGAGGAAGATGGTCAATAGTCTTATACAGTGTGTGTATATATATATGTATGTGTATATATACATATATGGTCATATATATGCACAATTAAATAGATATGCTAATGATCTTTAAAGTTTCAAAAAGTGCAGGGTTTTTTTGCCATATTTTGCAATGCCAACTTAATATCAATGTTCATTCTGAAATGTGTTTTGTGGTGTTGATGGTTTTGAGGTATTGGTGGTTTATTCACGACTAAAAATATCTGTGAAAAACGTCTTGTGTGTTGTGTCTGTAATGTGTCATGTCTTTGTCCAACATCTTATGACTTGCAATCCCATGAGCAGAAGAAGGAAGGAGAAAGATTCTCTTATGAGGTTTGTGATAGTAAGCACCATATCCTTTACCTGGCTGATTCCCCACTAAACCTAAAGCCCAGTGCACTCCCTCCTTAATCTCATTTGCTTGTCTGGATCAGGAAGACAGTGAAGTAACTAGCTCTGTACCTGCCTTTTCCTGCTGCCACAGTTTCTTTCACAAACCAACAGGAGCACCTGGGGAATGAGGACGGGAGACGGTGCCAAGAGGACAGGCAGGCAGCTGGCATTCCTCCCCTCTCCCCCGTCCTCCTCCCCTCACCACCACCACCATCCAGAAAAATATCCCAAGAGTAGCTAGAGGGGGGAATATTTCTGGTCAAGATTTTATTTACATTGTTCCTTATGTATATCTCATACACTTACTCTGTTAAGTGTATGAGATATACATAAAGGTGGGTTTATTTCAAAGCAAAGATCTCTTTTATGTCTAAATATATAAGGCCCGAAATGCTGCTTTAAAGACTGGGCCTCTTCACATGTGAGGTAGACTCCAAGGAGACATTTCTACATTCCCCCTCCCCGCATCCCATGCCCTTTTTGTCCTCTGTGAGCCTGTCTTTTGAATAATGAACTTGCTATTTAGCATCCTACAGGCAAGAAGCACTGGGATACATGTGTGAAGGTGCAACAGTTCAAGGACGAACTTGGATGCACTGTGCTTCCTGCCCCTGCAGACTTGGTCTAATTTGCATAAAATAAAAATTGCTTCCCCAGAGCATGTTATTTATTGGTTTTGCACGGTTTGAGAGCATCAATCTTATTGTTAGAATTCTTTCCCTGAACTAGGAGAGCACAAGCAATTAGGGATCAGAAGTGAAGATTCCCTTTGTATTTTTAGCTATGTATTATATTCATACTTTAAGTTCACCTGCTGTTCTGAAAAGCAGTGAAGAAATTACTGATTTCTTGTAGGAAATTCTACCTCTTTTTAGCGGCTGTTAAAGACCACAAATCATTTATGGATAAAGTTATACCAATTGTCCTATTTCCAGAAATTTCTCCTAATCCTACTACTATTTTATTACTCTTTGTGGATGAACTCTAATGTGAGTGATATATTGCCAAGCTGCATATTAACCAGATGAATCATATCTCTACTTAAATAAACTGTGTGGGCCAAACCACTTGCTAACCAGCAAAGCTGTGGGGTGGCTTGCTCACTAATTAAAAATGGATTCCTTATTTCAGATAAATTCCCCAGCTTGAATTGTGCAGGTTTCACATTATAAATTTAGGTTCAAATTTATGGATACATCACAGGACTCTTTTTTACTAGAGAAGATAATGAAACTAGAAATACTGAGCTTGGGGCCTTCTCCCTTCATAACATTGGCAATGTCAATTGCTGAATTCCTCTTCCATAATTTAAAAGGGAAAAGTCAATTAAGTAAATGATGTCTAGCTTCTAACAATATAATCTGTTAGAGGAATATCATGGACCCTCGCTCATTTTTTTCCAACATTTAAAAACTTTTTCTTTGTCCACTCTTTTTCTTTGCACTTTTCTATTCTCCCGTCTCCCTTTCTGGGCAGAGTTTTTTTTTCTCTCATTCTTTTCCATGTTTGTATCTTGTAATTTGCTGCTAAGAAAAAGCTTAAGGCATACTTAATCAGTATTGCACCTGGGTTGATAAAATGTGAGAGAAAGCAAGACCTGAACCCAAGTCTGAGTGTAACATGCAGCCCTCCAGACAGAAATAAGCTTTATTATCCATACAGAATTATGTGAAGATTGCTCATTGCTACACTTGGCCTCAAAATAACAAGCAGAGACCTTCCAATGCAGTTATTTATAAACAGCAGTGTCTTAACTCGGGGCTTTTACAAAGATGAAAAGGATTTTATTAAGAATGACAAAATTCACCCTTTCATATGAAAAATATATGTAGCACTTAAAACAGGCTTATCCAAGCCTTTAAAGGGACACCAATGCCAATTTCCAGTTTTTCCTCATAGCAGAACTGGTTATAAAATCTTGACTGGCATTGCTAAGGGAAACTTTCCTACCTCGATCTTACCCTTCTTTTAGGAGTTTCTTATTTTCATCCTCTACCATCTCTGCTAGGATGTGCACTTCTTGCCACAAAAATCTAATTAGCAAGTGATGCTTGTGTACTTGCTCAAAATAGCTTCTGATGCCACGTGTTAATTAGTTGGCTTCTAACCGCAGTGTTGCTTGCCTCTCCTCTCTGCGAAGTGCTGGCCGCTTGCAGGCCTGGCTGCATGATGCTGCAGCTCTCAGCCGCTTTAACCCAGCCAAGTTGGAGCAGCTGTTCTTTCTTTGCAGGATGGCTCTTTTTCCTCTGCAAGCGGAAAGAATGTCTGGAACCTTTTTGGGGGTGGAAAGGGTCATTCTCTGTATGAAGTCCAAGAGGAAAACATTGCCTAGCACGATACCATTTTGTGCTGCTGATGTTGACAGTGGCTCCCAAAGCAATCACATGAGCAGTCACTGTTAACATTGGCCTGCACAGCATCCCGTGCCCCATGTTAGCACATTCTTTTCCAATGTTCTATTTAGAAGAAATATCTAAAGGAAAAAGAAAACCATGAAATTCCTTCTCCTATAAAGTGATTTTCCAACAGGTTTCCCTGCATACAACTTAAGAGCATGCTTTGGCATAACAACTCTCTGATTACTATGGAAAAAAAAAATTTGTTTGTTTGTTTTTAATGTCACACAAACTCTGGAGCGAAAGTAACCTTTAGGAATGATGCCCAGAGTATTTTCCTTAAAAAGCACATATATAGTTTTGGGAATCCTTATACTGAAACCAATAAAATGACCAACCATAATATGGGTGACTTAAGATAGAATTTTCATTTTATAATACCATGATCTCCAAACTATATTACCTGTCCCTTTATCACACAATAACAATAAAGTGATTATCAGGATGCCAAGTAATAATTTTCATTCATTGGTAAATGATCTTGTTATTATTCTAATAACAAAAGCACTAATAGCTCAAAAGCAAAACAGATATACTTTGGTTTATGTTATTTTAATAGCTTCATTATTTCATGAGTATAACTTCAGTACATATCAATTGCAAATAAATACCTAGTTAGCATTCATTTTTCATAAATGCATAATGCTATGGACAGGACTTAGTTGTACTTTCTTGATTTGCAATATAATTTATACAAGTACATGAAAAATAAAATCTAAAATTTAATTTCAGGTAGTCATAATAGTCATTATGAAACTCTACAGATCTTATTGATTCAGAAGAATTTTGACTGTATTGTGTAAGCAGAAGGCACATCATTCCTTCACAAACCTGTGCTGATGCAATCTTCTGGGATGGTAGAATCCATAATTATCACCAGCCCTACTAACCTATTGACAGCACATCAGATTCTAGAAGTTAGCTAGTATTAAGACATTTAGAGGAAATAGGAGATTTGTTTGCCTACTAAATTCTCTCATTCTGCTAAACACAAAGGAAACCAATCAGATACAATAATAATAATATGTTTATTAATGTGTTTCAAAAAAAATTAAATTTTTTGACTCATTGTATTGTGGTAATCTTTCCTGAACAGGACCAAGGAATCTGGAATGTAACTCCATCTACCTTAAAACATATATATTTATTTTATTGAGCAAATTAATACTTGTTTTGTTTCAGAGATGGATATCTATATTAATTTTCATTTTTATTTCTTTTTTAATATGTTTTTATTGACTTTAGAGAGAGAGAGAGAGAAACATCAATGAGAGAAACATCCATCAGCCTGTAACCCGGGCATGTGCATTGACTGGGAATCAAACCAGTGACCTTTAGTGCATGGGACAACATTCAATCCACTGAGCAACACACGCCCAGCCTTACTTTTCATTTTCATGATGAATTTGATGTATCAATTAGAAATTGCATCTGAATGCCAAATCATATGCATGTAGATTATTGAAATCCCTTGTAAAATATGTTAGCCATATGGACTCAGTCTTCAGTTACATAGACCAGAGAGGACAGAAATTACCTTCTGTCATATTTTACTTAGCACTATCCTCTCAACTTTATACTTGCTGGTCAATAGGGGATTGAAGATCATTGCTTTATAGGGAACACTACTCCATGCCAGTAGTTCTTGAACTTTAGCATATATCATAACTACTTGAAGAGCTTATGATAACATTGCAGATTTCCATCCTTAAGAGTATTTGATCAATAGGTCTGGAGGCGGGCCTGATGATTTGCACTCATAATAAATTTCCATGATGTTGATGGTACTGGTCAGGAGACCACATTTTGAAAATCACTGCTCTTTGCTTTTAGAGTAGCAATCAGATATTTAGGAAATAGTGCAGAATACCTTTGTTGTATCCTAACTGACCTACTTACTGTATTTTGAATCTTGAGAACATATGGGATTCAATTGTTTGAGTGCAATAGTGCAGGCAAATATTTGGATTAAAGAATATAATATTCTCAAAATAAAGGTAGCCAATTTGTAGTCATAAACAAATATCCAACATATTTTTAAGCATCTGGGATTTAGCTTATATTTTATACTTATTAAAAGAGGTGGTATAGTCAAAGTGGCTAAATGTTTAGTTTAAATGATCTGTCTTACCTTTACTTCTTAACATAAGTAGAGATCTACTTGATACATAAGGAGAATCAATCTGCTTTTTTATCTCTTTTATAGCAATTACAAAATAAAATTAGAAAAGTATTTCTTAGATGTCACTACATAATAGAATAAACAATTTTAACTAGTTGTATTATGTCTTCCTTTTAATTCTAAAATGTCTCCTAAGACAATTTCCAAAGTTCTTCCTATTTAACTGAAGGGTTTCTTGTTACCTACTTTTATCTCTAGAGGGGTAAGAGTTGAGATAAAAAATAAATAAAAAGATTTCAAACCAAATGCATTGGGCTTCAAGAAGCTTATAAATAGTAAGACCTTGTAAAATAACAGAGCAGATATTCCTTTTAGCACCCATTGAAAGAGTTATTTAAAAGCCAACTCCCTGTTCTGCCTGAACCTCTTTAAGTATCTCTTTCCTTGGAGTTGATCGCTTCATGAAAAACAGAGCTTAGAGCACACTGAATATGAAGGCAGAATATATTAGTTCATTCAACACACATTTCTTTCCTGAGCACCTATTATGAACTATAAGTTTTACTAGACACCAGAGATAAAATAATTACTAAGATACAGAACTCACCCTCAAAGAACTCAAAGTTTATTAAAGAGGTAAGGTTTATTGGGGAAGGACCCCTCCCCCCAACATATTCTAAATTTGAAAATATATTTCAAATGAAAGTTGTAGTTGTTATATGATATACTCTAACCAAAGAAAACACTTTAAGCACATAGCCTTTAATTATGTAACTAAAGCTCAAAGGTCAGATGTCTTTTGGCTGAATGACAGTTACTTTTAGTTTCATGGCAGCTGATAACAAGAACTAAATTTTTGCATTGCTGGCCTTTTACTTTAGCAGTATGCAGATATTTTCTGGTTAATTTCTCCTAACCATCTCTTCAACTGATTAACAAATAGACTTATCATCTCAAAGTATTTGGTTGATTTGAAGCATACAGACAGTTGGACTTACTACATACTCTCTTTAATTAGAATGAGAGACAGCTAGCGATGTTTTTCAACTTTTTGAAACCAAGAAGTTAGAAGCATGAATTTATAGAAATACCTCAACTGTAGCAGTTCATTCAAGTATGAATAACATAAGAAAAATGCCATAGTCTAATTCTATAAATGATCTTGTACATTCTTTGGGAGAGTATCTCCTCAGAGAAATACAGAAAACACACTGGGAAACTTTGGTAGATCTGGAGCATATTTGTTTGTAGTACAGAAGAACATATATTCTTTTATTTCTGATTAGAAGCCCAGTGCATGAAATCTGTACCCTCGGGAAATCCCTCAGCCCAGCCTGCACCCTCTCGCAGACTGGGAGTCCTTGGGGGTGTCCAACTAATGGCTTAGGCCTGCCAATCAGACATCTTTAGCACTTCCAGAAAGGCGGGAGAGAGTCCCGCCACTCACCAACCCTTAGCACAGCTTCTCATTGAGTGACACTCCCCCTCTGGGAGCGCACTGACCACCAGGAGGCAGCTCTTGCATTGAGCACCTGCCTCCTGGTGGTCATTGTGCATCATAGCAACCAGCTATTCTGCTATTTGATTGATTTGCATATTAGCTTTTTATTATATAGGATAATGACTCATGTGATCCATGCTGAACACTATAGATCTACAAAGTAATTTATGGCATTCCAAAGAAAGTAACTTCCTACTGGAATCACTGGGAGATTTTTACTACTTTTCAATCATATATTTTAATTTGAGCCAGGCATTTTTAGGATAAGTAAATTTTTAGTCAAATGGAAAGGTTGAAGATAAGTAATCTTTTCAAAACAAATAAATAACAAAAGGTAAGATCAGTTTTTAAGAAATTGCTTGAAGTAATTCCCTGATTGAAAGCCACTAGGAGGATCAGCAGGTACTATGATCAGATTTGGCCTTTATCATAACAACTTCAGGAACAGTGAAGAAGATGAAGTAGAAGAAGGAAAGCAATGATAAGAACACAACTCAGAGATGATTACAATATAATCTAAATTAAAAAAATTTTGCATCAGAAAAAAAAAAGAGGGTAGGGAAGATGGAGAAAACATTTCAGACATACTATCAATTGTTTTGGGTATCTAAGTGAATGTGAAAGGAAAAAGACAAAGGGTCAAAGATGACTTTCACAATTTTGCCTTAAATAACCATATGCTAATCAATCAAATTAGGGACAATAATAAGAGATAAAATGGGCAGGTTAGAAGATGATTCTTTAATATATTGAGCTTGAGATCATCAAAGTAGAAAAGGCTAGTAGGTACATGAGAATATAGATATGATGTGGCAGAAAGATATCATGTTAAAGCTACTAGTGTAAGGTAATAGATTTGGGGGTCATTAGCATAGAGGTGATAATTTATGCAAGGTATGATTTTTTCAAGAGAAACTATAGTGATAAAAGGACTGTAAATAGAAAATTGAAGGAAATTCATATTTAAGAAAAAATGGAATTCAATAAAAGAGATAGGCAAATCATGGACAGAAAAATAAAAGTGGTAGAAGAAGATAGTCTCTAGAGAAGCAAGAAAATAAAGAGCTTGAGAAACAACAGTATGAATGCAACCTGGATAGGATAGTCATTGGACTTAGTAACCAAGAGATTGTTGGTGACCTATATGTGAACATTTCAGTGGAGTATCTAGAGCAGAAGCCACACTACAGAGATTTAATGCATGTTTAAAATTAGAATGTGGAATTTACACTTATGTTGTGAGCAATTCACAGAGTAGAAAAAATATTAACAAGATGTCAATAGGAAGATAATTCCAAATGGGTTGTTTTTTTTCCTTTCATTATTCTACTTTTTATTCTAACATAAATGTTATTTGAGCACATTTATAAAATAGGGTAATAAAAATAATGATTGAGAGATGGGAAGTAGAAAAAGGGATATTTGATGAAACAAAATCCAAAAGAAGGAATCAAGAGCTCAAGTTGAACAACATTTTTTCTTGGAAATGAGGCTTACTCTTTCATAGAAGTAGTGGAGCAGTTAGCATTTATTAAAGAATTTTCTGCAAAAATCTTGAGAAGTGTATGAAACCTACCAGACTAATGATTCAATTTTGGACCATATGAAGATGAGGGCAATCAGCCTCCTTAATCTGCACTGCTTTAGGTAAACAAAGAATGGAAAGCCAACACTGATGAGCTAAACATGCTAAAAGGTGGTCTAGTAGCCTGAAGAACAGAGAAAGGAAATGAGATAGCAATGCACACTGGAAAAGGAATAAAATTCACACTAAAGATCCTTAATTTCTTCCATACAGTCTTTATTTTTTCAAGAGTTTGTATTGACTTTTCAAAGGAGTTTAAATACCACTTCCTAACCAATGAGTTATAAATCTATCTAAGACCTTAATGGTTGGTTTAACAATTGCTGTTGTAAGAGGTTGAGATAACATATCTTCACTTTACATCTCTTAGGGAAAGATTTTGTGCTGGAAATCAAACATACAGTGTGGGTATGGTAACCATATTTTTTGAGCCAAAGAAATATCAGGACATAATCTGACATGGTCTGGCAAGCAGAAAAATATTTGACTAAGTTGTAACTCCAGAATATATGGTTGCCAAGGAATGAAAGAGTCTATTAATAGTTATAGCAAAATATTGTTTCAAGGAAAAGGAGCATTCTGGATATCAGAATTTTCTTTGAGGGAAACTGTGCATACACATTGCTGCCCTCACCTCCCTCCTCAAATATTTGGTAAATGCCTAGGCATGCAAGGCCCTGAGGCAGACACCTAGATAGAAAGCTAAATAAGATAGAGTTCCATCAGGTAGAGATTTTATGAGAGAACAGTCAGAAGAGTGTTGTGTGGGGAGTAATAGGAAAAAGCAGAGCTAGTGAAGAAGCTAAAGCTACTAACTGTGTAGGGTGAACATGTGGAGGAAGATTTGCAAAAGGTGGTGATAAATGAATTTTCTTTTAAAGAAAAAGTAGAAGAGCTTTAAAAAATACCTTTCCTGCTAGCTATCTTTTCCAGACAAGTTATTTATGTTATCAAGCCTGGATGGAATAAAATATCTCCATGGTGTAAAATTCAGACATTATTTATATATGACTGAAGTTCATTCTGATCATTAGAGCCATACTTTACTAGCCTAGATTTTGGAATTCTTATACTTTTCATAGAGTGTCTATAAAATCTGTTTTATGATCTTTATTATAAACTCAGAATTTGATTCAGTACAGTGGTACCTCAAGATACAGGTTTAATTCATTTCGTAACCTTGAGGCATGGGAAACTATGAGACGCTCAAGTCGTGGTAAACTGGTGGGTCGTGTGCAGCCAGCCAATCCGCGCAATTACTCCTATCTCAAATGTTGCTCATATTTCAAAGCAAAAATCACTTGCTCGATGGCTCGTATCTCAAAAATCTCATATGTTAGGGCACTCGTATCTCAAGGTACCACTGTATTCTTAAATTTTCATTGAGTATATTCCTCTTTACATGGATCCATTTATTGTTTAGTTTTTGTCAGCCATTTAAGTTTTTCAGGTACACGTGCTACTTCATTTTGTAATTTAAAATAAATTTATTAACCGTGACTTGAGAATGCTTGATAATTTTTTAGGCTTTTAATAACTTGATAATGAAACACAAAAGGTGGAAGTTAATTTTTATGTTTGACATCATATAACATGAATTTAAATCTTTGTGAAAAAAAAATAGATAGCTTCTGACCTTACCAAAGTAGTCAATAATTTATAAATATGCTTTTGTTAACAGGCAATAAATTCTCAAAGCCCAGATTATTATTTCTTACAAACTCTAGGGCATGTATAGGAGTAAAGAAAATTTCTTCAATTTGGCCAAATAAAGAAATGCAAAATTACTCATGAATTGCTAAATAGTGAGCATTTATTAAAGGATTTTCTGCAAAAATTTTGAGGAGTGTGTGAAACCTACCACACTAATTAGAATTATAAAACAATCTCTTCAGATAGTCTGAAGAGATTGTTTTATAATTAGAGTATAATATTTATGCTCATTATTATTGAAAAAAGACCTACAATTCAAATATTGGACTCAAAATTACTGTTCCTATTTTAATGGTTTGTGCTATGATTTGGATCAGATAAACATTGAATACTTAACTGAAACGAAACATTTTCTGGGTTTCTTTTATTCCTCTTTGACCTGTTTAGAAGCATTCTGTCAGCACCTACTTAGAAACGCATGCTTCTTTCAGGAAATGAAAACTGTCAACCAACATTTAAATTTCTCTAGTTTGACTATTTCATATGTTCAAGTAATAGCCAATTATTTGATAAGAAATCTCCATTTACAGAACACCTAAAGTGGACTAAAATAATTTATGGGAAAATAGCATAATTTTATCCAACTGACCTTTGTGTATGGTTTTAGAAATCATTTTCTTAACAGATGAACAAACTATCTCAGAATAGATATCAAACGAGTCTGAAAACACAATCTGATTTTAAATAAGAACCAACCACATTTCCTGAAGGGAACTCTACTATCTGAGCCATTTCCTTGAAGGTGGCAGATATGTAAGAAACTATCACCTACCCCCACTTTTTCAAAGGTGTGGGGAACCTGAAGACAATCGTGTGGAAGGCCTTCTCTTATCTTCCCTATTCTGCAACATTTTATCCAAATAAAATCAGATTAAAATTGGTCTTAGGCCAACATCATCAGTAAAATGTAACTAAAAAAAAATCAGCTTACATTGTTTTATAGTATTGAGTTGGATAATCCACATACTTATTTTAGTTAAAGGTTGAGGTGTTATGGTTTATTGGGCTAATCATGCTTCATTACATAGGAACTCTCTAGTTGTCTTTATGAATCATTCCTTACAACTAGTTGTAGTTGAGAGCAACTCTCAAGGACATTCTGGTTTTCCAACTCCTAGAAAAGCCTGAATTTATGATAGTGGCCTTTGTGTCTGTAGGTAAGAGCTGTGAGCCAATCTGAAAGAAAAAAAAAAGCCCAAAAGAATCTAATAGAGAAGTAGAAATTAATTTTATTGGCTCTAATAGAGTTGTAGAAACTAACCAATCCTGAAATCACCTGGGTTTGAGTCAAATTTGACATCAAGGATTAGTTTGATATAACAATAAAGTATTAGATGTCAAATGCATTTTTTTAATTTCTATTCCAATGTTTTCAGTTACATCAATACAACCTAAACAACCCAGTGGCTAAAGGTATAGAAATAATACTTTTCCCTAAAAGTTATTTAATATTAAAAAAAATGCTCTTGGGAGGAATACAGGATCAATGTCTACTGGTTTTGTCCTTGGGCTGGCTCCAAGTATTTAAAGTGATGTTGGGTCCTACATATATTTGGTAGAGTCATAGTCCTTAGATTCTATTTCTGTGAGTCCCTCCTTTATTTTGTTCTATTTCCCAAAGTTGGCTTTTCCCATTCTTTTGTTTTCTATAGTAGATCCACCTCTATAAGAAGTATAGGTACTAATGATAGGAAACAAAATTTCTCAAAACTCAAAGGAAGATTGGCTTAAACGAGAATAGTCTAGATTTCCCTTTATATGAATATCTAGCAGCTTAATAAAATATATCTATGGAAAGTCATTGTATTTACAACTCATTTGCAAAATCATAATTAAAAACAGGATAAAATATTCTAAATGCTGATAAATTTTGTGTTGATCTTATGCACAAATTACAAAAATATTCTTTCAAGATTATAGATTGATGTTTGTTTATTTTATAGCATAACATTTTGTAATGTTAAATCTGCCTGGCCAGTGTGGCTCAGTAATTGAGCATTGACCTATGAATTAGAAAGTCATGGTTTGATTCCCAATCAGGGCACACGCGGGGGTTGCAGCCTCAATCCCCAGTGAGGGGTATGCAGGAGGCTGATGGATGATTCCACTTCATCATTAATGTTTTTATCTCTCTCTCCCTTCCCCTTCCTTTCTCTAAAAAAAAAAAAGAAAACAAAACAAAACATAAAAAACAACTAAACTAAACTAACTTAAAATCTAATATAAAAAAAAGTTGGTTTTTAAAATTTGTCCTGTAAGAACAAACATATAAAAAAGCTATTTTGTTTTAATTAGTATGTTTTGCCCCCAAATTTGCTGAACAGCTTAGTTCCAAGATATAAATACTTAAATATTAAAAGAGAAATTTTAAAACATAAATGTGTAAAACTTTGAATCTTGAACTCTGAGTTGCAAATTGACACCCAAAAAAAGAAGTCAGGTCTGTCATTTTGGAGAAACATTGAAGAGCTTGGATAATTTGTATATCCTGTTACATTTAATTTCATACTTAGAAAATTATAAAAACGTATTTTAAGTGAGGTGCAATGCAATACTCAAAAATTAATTTCACCATTTTTAATGGGCCTATTCATTTATAGAGATATAAAGATGAAAATGTCTTTTGAAACAACACATATATTTAAGTAATGCATTGGTAATTTTTCAAAGTTATGACATAATCATACCCTTGAAGCTGAAGTTGTTATGCCTTGCATCCTATTGCTGCAAGCAGCAAAGGCTTTGCTATCTAGCTGTTATTTGTATGCGTGCGATGCATTTTGGTCAATTTTTTTATTTATAAAAACTCTTCTGATTTATGTAGAATTTCCTAAATTTTGCATTTGACTTCGAAGATAAAGGGGGAAAATCACAAGTGTTTTATTGTTTAACATTACTTTATAACAAGCAGAATACTTGTAGGAGAAAAGCATGTTTTCTCAGAACTCCCAAGTAACATTGTGGTCTCTCTGCAGTTAGATCCTGAAGCTAGTGCTATTCTGAAGGAACTTCAAGTTAAACTCAGTGGGGTTCTAGACGAGCTCAGCATCACTTATGGGCAAAGGTAAGTGGCCTAAGTAGAATAATACTGCGTTTTAGTTCATAGTAGTGATGCCTTGAGTGCTGTTTCTCTCCCCTGACTGGCTAAATCTATTTAACTAGAGGACTTAATTGAAGCATCATCTCCTTTGGAAAGTTACCATGGCCCTTCGATCTTACCATATTCCCTCACTATGTGATTTCAGGACACTGTGCATCCTTCAGTTGGGTGGCACTTACAACACTGTGGTCTAAGCTATGGCTTAACCACTTGATTTCCTCCCTTTACTATATGCTTCATAAGGGCAGAAGCCATATCGCATTCCTATTTGCAACTCTATGTTTAGAGCTTACCAATTGGTGATTGAAAGAAGGGAAGGAGGAAGGAAGAAAGACAGGGAGGGAAGGAGAAAGGGAGAAAGAAAACCTTTACATATGTAAGTCTGAGTTGCATTCATGTCATACCAATCCATGTGGTTGTACTTTCAAATAATTGAACTGCTTTCCCATAATTGAATTAAATCTAGATTTTAGGTTTCAGGGCTTAGAAATCTTAATGAAACTACTCTATGGGAAATTACTGACACATTCATATTTTCTCCATGTCTAAAAATATATATTAGCTCTACTTGTCTATGGCATTGTTCTAAAGAGGGAGAAGTTTATTCTATATAGATTCACTTGGTCCTCTAGAAAAAAACACTATCATCTCATCTTCAAATGTTACAATAGATAAGAAAGCAAATTCATCTTTGAAGAGGTTCTTTCATTTCATATATAATTTGTTTTAAAAGTTTTGATTATTGATATTAAGAGAGAAAGAGAGAGAGAGAGAGAGAGAGAGAGAGAGAGAGAGAAGGAGAGAGAGAGAGAGACATCAATGTGTTCCATTTATTTATGCATTCATTGATTCTCATAGATGCCCTGACCAGAGATCAAGCCCACAACCTTAGCCTATCAGGACGATGCTCTAACCAACTGAGCTACCTGGCCAAGGCCAGAACTTGGTTTAAATATTAGCTCAATAAATGTTGACTTACTATTAAAAATTATGCATTCAGTTATAAAAAAAATGAATCTTAAAAATTACTCTTATGGCACAGACTCTTTGAACTCCACTCATTACTCACTGTGTTTTGGAAAGGTACATTTTAATTGGCATTTTATGGATTAGTTATGCCAGTTGAAATCAGAGATCAAAAAGTAAATGACAATTGAAAGCATCACATTTTCACTCAAATACAGGAATGAGGCAAAGTAAAGAAAAATTCCTATTGGCCTCCTCTTCAGGGTCAGAGGTGTGTTCTTGTCTTTGCAGAACCCATCCTCACAGTTCAGGTGCTGTGTGAGATGAAGCCTTGCTGTATCCAGCATAGGGCAGTCACTCTGCCTTCTGTCTGTGTTGCTAGCTGACCTGGGTGATCCTGCTTACTTGACCTAGAAGTGTATAAGGAACTTGAAGTTTTGTTTACCTGCAGTTGGAGACACTGACATTGTCCAAGACATTTGGAAACTAATTGGCTCTGACTTGGGGGTGACACCTAGTGATGGTGTCTTCAGTCAGCTACTTTAGACTTACTTCTTTATTCCAGTTGTGAATTAATATGTGGTTAGCATTAAGACTGTTATCTTCAACTAGGAAGGCAAAAATAGAGATTATTTAGCAAAGCAAAGGGGAGAACAAAGTGGTCAGGAATAGCTTGGGGTGTTTGGAACTTTTTCTGAAATAAGATGACTAAACAGAATAAAACTGGAATATAAATAGAAAAAAGCATATTTACATTGCTTTCTGTAATATATCCAAGTGATCTTTCTGAGCAAGTACCTTTTACTTTGGACCGTGTTATTTTGTTTAAAAAAATCAGAGCAAACTTCAGTTATAAAATAAGAAGTGTTGTCCTTAGGTGAGCTCTTGAAGTACTCTATTCATATGAAGGCAGCTATTTTAATCTAGATAGTGAAACTCCTGGTTACCCAATATCTATCTCTTTGGTAATTTTTGCAAATAGGAAAAATATAATACTATGCTTACTTAGGGCTAGAATTATTGGAATAAATAACCCACATGCCATGTTTTTCTTATAAAAAGAGTAAGTCTTATGTCTTTGTTGCTATGGTTTGATTTCCCACACTACTAACCAGGTCTACATCACAGACATGGGGTAGGTGGAAAGCCCGTAGTGATCAGTGAGATCATGCTATGAAGTTAAACCAGATAATTTTATCTGAATCTTAAGAGTCTAAATTAGTGGTCTAGAGCTTCAAAATTAAGGCCATAATTAATTGCCCAAAATGCATTTTATCTGTTGTTATTAAAACCCACAACAAAATAATTCTGCTGTCTGTACCTAGTAGAATGATTTTGCAGTAAAATCAGGAAAGCCAAACCACATATCTGAAGGCTGGGTTCCTGGGTTCCTGACATGGTCACAGAACACCCACCAGGGAACTGAGACTCAGCAATACCACTTCAATGCTATCATATAAATGTTTTTAAAATTGTATGGCTTGTGCCATTGGGTTTTTGCTTACACACATATTTTTCAGTTTTATTTTTTGGATTTTATATATTTATTTGAATGAAATATTTGGTACCAGCAGCTGGCTGGATTAAGTAAACAAATAAATCAGGAACATTTTATAGGAATTCTTCTATAAAGTGAGTGTTTGGCTTTTTGGATGCTCACAGAGTCTGTCATTTTTAACTAGTAATAACTCAAGCTGATTAGTAAAGAATTTTTTCAACCAAATAAATACATAGAAAAAAATATTCTTAGGTGAATTTACCAGATTTTTAGATGAAATGCATATGTTAGTTCACCCTGGACTGATGCCAAGATAGAAAGTTATTATCTCTCATGTACTCATCCCCTTCCTCCATATTCCTGATCCCACACACAGAGCTCATTTCTGGTGGGGGGTTACCATCTGAGTCTGTTGTAGAAATCTATTCATACATTTTAGGAATGTGAGTATCATACCTTCTGTTCAGTCTATCCTCTACTGACTTGAAAATTTGTGCAAAAGAAAGTAGCTATCTCAAAAGTCATTATCACTCTCAACAGGACCACTGATAACCCAGGGCTAAATCAACAGATCAAAATGCCCAACATTGCTTACCTTCCTTTTCCATTGCCCCAAATATCCTCCACCTCTATTCTTACTAAATAAGCATAGCACCATCTCCACCACCCCCTTTGTTACCTTCTTCACCTTTCCATCCACCCTCCTCAACAACCACTATCTGACAAATGTCCAAAGGCAGGCCTAGTCAGGTAAAAGGCAAGTGGTCATGCATTTGGATTCCTTTGGCCCTGAACCTGAAAGAGGATGTTCCATTGAATTAGATAAATATGCAGAAAGCTAAGAAATGAACCATATCCATAGGGTCATGCTGATATCCAAGAATCAAGGAACCAGATACAAATGCCGAGTCCAGAGAAGCAAGAATGTTGTCAACAGTAAAAGTCACAAAGAAGGCACAAAGCAAAGATGGAAATAGGACCACATGACAGCGAAAGTAGAATCAAGCCTTGACTTATGCACTCAAAATTATGGACCAATATTTAGAAACCTGCTATAACAGGTCCAGGAGCAAGGAAAACACCCAAGTTGAAATCATTTAAAATTTATTATAAATTTCCCATATTACTCAGTTTAATAAAACAGTCCAGAGTTCAGATTACAAATTGTGTCTCCAGATGTGTAATTGGGAATTACCAGTGTATTGATTTCATGAAAGCGATTGGGATTAGATATGATTATCAAGAAAGTGATTTTTATGAAGAGATGCAATGATCCAAGGATTGGCCTAGATGATTACAATGTAGGGTTCCCAGATAAAATATAGACTATGCCCAACCAAATTTGAATTTTTATTTTTTTTAATTTATTTTATTTTTATTTTTTTCCTATTGCTCTCCCCACCCCCCCAGTACATGCCCTTACCTGTCTTCCCTCCTTTACCTCCCCTATTGCTCTGTATCCACTGGCTATGCTACATAGATGCATACAAGTCCTTCAGTTGATTTCCTACAGCTCCCCACCGCCCTAACCTCCCCTGCCTTCCCACTGTAGCATGACAGTCTGTTCATTGCTTCTTTGCCTCTGCATCTGCTTCCCCCTCACCCCTTGATTCTTATCTTTAAAAGCATCTTGCCCCTGTAGAGCTAGAAATAAACCCACAAAAGCAAAAGAAAAATGTTTGAGTCCCAATTTCAATGTCAAACAGTTCCTTATGTATACATGCCATCAATGGCATCTGGATAGTGGACAAATGGTGGCAATGCCAGTCTGACCCTTCTGGTTTGGTCCTAGGCATCCTGTATCTATGCTCTGCTGCTGACTGCTTACATGGCAGGGCGTCATCAGCGTCTTCCATCTCTGGACTGTTTCTCTTGTCCTCGTGGTTGGCACAGACCTGTCATTCCCTCTCTGTTGCAGGAGTCCACTTGGTCTTGGAGTTGTTTTCTGAAAGTATATAAATATATTCTCGACCAAGAGTTAATATAGGAATCTTTTCTATAAAATTGACTTGGGGTCCTTTTTATTTTTGCCTACCCGCTTTTCCTTTGGCTTATTTTGACACCATGTATGTTTTTCATGGGTGTCTTGCTGTTAGTATTACAAATGGAAATTAATTATCTAAAGTGAAAAATTTTTAGATGTAATTTACTTACCAGATATTTTTCCTTACATGGTCTTATCCTACTCTGCTCCTTTTTTTTTTTATTAATGGAGAATTTGGTAAAAAAAAAATTAAATATGTTTTATTGATTTTTTTACAGAGAGGAAGGGAGAGGAATAGAAGATTAGAAACATCAATGAGAGAGAGAGATTGATCAGCCGCTTCCTGCACGCCCCCTACTGGGGATGTGCCTGCAACCAAGATACATGCCCTTGACCAGAATTGAACCTGGGACTTTCAGTCCCCAGGCCGATGCCCTATTCACTGATTCAAATCGGTTTTGGCATGGTAAAATTTTTAGTGCAATCTTGTTAGCTTTAAATTTTAATTTTTTGCACACAAATATGCCTGTTTTATGTTCTTTGCATATTAAGCAAATTTACCATGGGATGAGCTATCAATAGAAATTTTAATTGATACTTTAGAAACAGCTTTTTGTCCAGTACACTTTAGTATGAATATGGGGCATACTTATACTAAAAAATATTCACTATCTGAAATCCACATTACTGAGCATCCTGTGTTTTATTTGCTAAGTTTGGCAACCATACTCCAAAGGCTAACAGTCAGGTAATAATTGAGAGGGAGCAGCCAGTGAGGCTAGAGCTAAGAAGGAGTGGCATCCCAGAAGCCAAATGAAGAATGTGAACCCAGACATCAAGTATCTTTCGAGAATAATCATTTTACCAAATAATTCTCAGAAGAACACCTCAGCTATTACTGTGAGAGATAAGGGCCAAATGAACCCCACTCAAATTCATTCAATGTGAAGAGCTTTATATGTGTGAGTTCCAAGTAAGCCTTCATTACAACAAAATTTTTTTTTCAGCTGACCAATTACGTTTGAAAATTAATGAGCAAGGGAATTTACACTACTTGAAATAGGTCAAACTCCCGTGGGTTTAATTTAAAAACATGAGCAAAGAAAGGTCTAAAATTTAGACTCTAAATGCTTTTATTCAGGTATTTATATTTCTTATTTTTAGTTTCCAGCTTATCATTAAGGAGTGTATAAAACAGATGGGATTTGAACTAAATCAAATGAGAACAAATGGAAATACTGCCTCTAATAAGAATAGTGCAGCAATGGATGCGGAGATTGTATTAAGACCTCTTATGGACTTCTTGGACAAAACGTAAGTTTTCTACCCAGTTTTCTCTTTATTAATTACCCTAAATTTGACTGATACGCTTTTGAGGAGAACAATTGTTTTCCTTTGTGTAGGACAGTTTTAAAAAGGCTTATACAATATTAATTCATCCAAAAGCAAAACACTTTTAGTCCATTACTGTGACCAAAAATCAGGAGTGATTTTGAACAGGAAAGGAATCATGGAAAGGAAATTAATATTGGTAATTGAGGAGGTTGCTATTCTGAGGAGGAAGAGCTTGAGGATATGATGCTCCTCTGAAAGCATATCATTTTACAACCTGTTGTATATTTTAAAAAAAAGAGTGAGTTAAGTCCAGAATATCTGATTTTATGTCAGAAACCTAATGAGGCAGAGAATCGCACCAACGTACTAGAATTAACTCAGCTCAAGTTAAATAGCTACCCAACTCAATCTCCAGCAGCTATTTATTGAGTGCCCATCTGTACCAAATTTTATTCTAGGCATTAGATAGTGAAAAAGAGAAGCAGAGTCCTGACTCCATGGAGATTACAGATTAGTTGGTGGGATTAGGTAGAAAAGAAGGCCTTTATGACCAACAAAGGCAGGGGTCCTAACCAAAATGTTTTGTTTGTTTGCTTGCTTGTGTGTGTACATGCATGTGTGTGTGTGTGTGTGTTTTGTTTTGTCTTGTCTTCAAGTTTCTACTCAGTCCTTACTCTTAGAAGTTCTAATTTCATAAATTTGGAGTAGAGTCTAGGCTCCTAATGTTTTAACATGTGTCCGAAATTGGAATCTAAAGCCACTGAGACATGACTTCTTAAACAGTGATACTTCAAACTAAAGTTGAAGGTAAAAGAGAAAGGCAAAAAATAATTTTCCTTTTTTATTTTTTTATTTATTTTTATTTTTTATTGATTTTTTTACAGAGAGGAAGGGAGAGAGAGAGAAAGTCAGAAACATCAATGATAGAGAGACATCGATCAGCTGCCTCCTGCATGCCCCACAGTGGAGATGTGCCCACAAGCAAGGCACATGCCCCCGTCCGGAATCGAACCTGGGACCCTTCAGTGCGCAAGCCAACGCTCTATCCACTGAGCACACCGGTCTCGGCAAAAAATAATTTTTAATGACTACCAAGGGACTGGTGTCATACCTGGTAGTTACATATTTACTTCATTTAATATTGTTGCAGCAAAGTAATGAATGCCAAAGGGACCAAGAAAAATGAGAAGGATACAATACTTCCCTTTAAAGATAAGAAAAGCAGCCAAAACTGGTTTGGCTCAGTGGATAGAGCCTCTGCCTGTGGACTGAAAGATCCCAGGTTTGATTCCGGTCAAAGGCATGTAACTTAGTTGTGGGCACAACCCCAGTAGGGGACATGCAGGAGGCAGCTGATTGATGTTTCTCTCTCATCGATGTTTCTAACTCTCTATCCCTCTCCCTCTCTGGAAGAAATCAATAAAATATATATTCTTTAAAAAAAGTAAGAAAAGCAAAGAAAACCCTAGGGAAAACTTCTATATATTTACAACTTCTATTTTAATTCCATTTCCCTTTGCTTATAATCTTACACATAAGGAAAACTAATGTTCCTATCACTTAGATTTCAGTATTTGGTAGCTATGTTATGATTTCTTTTCTGTCCTCTATGAGGATATATCTAAAAGAAATATCTAAAAGATACTGAATAGGTAATTAGCTTAGTAGGAGGTAAGCAGGCAAATGGGGTGGAATAAAGAAATAGCAGAAAGAAGGAAATCAAGGTAGGAAGAAAAGAGAGAAAGAAAGACAGGGAGAAAGATTTCTCATTTCTTTTGTTTCTTGTTGTGTGTGTGTGTGTGTGTGTGTGTGTGTGTGTGTGTGTGTGTGTGTGTTTATCATTGTATCACCTTCTATTGATTTCCTACAATGAGCCAGAACTTTTTTCCATTTTTATTAATGTATTACATTTTTACATATCTTCCCATTGCTCCCCATCCCACTTTCACACATGCCCTCACCCACCATTGTCTTGCGTCCATTGGTTATGCTTATATGCATGCATACAAATACTTTGGTTGATCTCTTATCTACTCCACCTCTCAATAAATTTTCCATTGTAATTTGAAAGTGTATTTGATGCTTTACTGCCTCTGTATATATCTTTTTGTTCATCAGTTTATAATGTTCTTTATTATCCATAAATGAGTGAGATCATGAGGTATTTTTCTTTCACTGACTGGCTTATTTCACTTAGCATAATGCTCTCCAGTTCCATCCAGGTTGCTGCAAATGGTAACAATTACTTCTTTTTTTATGGCAGCATACTATTCGTGTAGATGTACCATAGTTTTCTGATCTAGCATCTGCTGATGGACACCTAGGGTTGTTTCCAAATCTTAGCTATTACAAATTGTGCTGCTATGAATATAGGGGTGCATATATCCTTTTTGAATAGTCTTTCAGGTTTCATAGGATATATTCCTAGAAGTGGGATTACTACGTCAAATGGCAGTTCCATATTTAATTTTTTCAGGAAACTTCATACTGTTTTGCATAATGATTGTACCAGTCTGCATTCCCGCTAGCAGTGCACAAGGGTTCCTTTTTCTCTGCATCCTCACAAACACTTGTCATTTGTTGATTTGCTGATAATAGCCATTCTGACAGGTATGAGATAGTATCACTTTGTCATTTTGATTTGCATCTCTCAGATAATTTGTGACTTTGAGTATGTTTTCATGTGTCTCTTGGCCTTCCTTCTGTCTTCTTTTGAAAAGATTCTATTTAGGTCCTTTGTCCATTTTTTTTATTGGATCATTTATCTTCTTTTTATTAAGTGGTATAAGGTGCCTATAGATGTTGGAGATTAAACCTTTATCAGTGATAACATTTGCAAATATGCTCTCCCATACAGTGGGCTTTCTTGTTGTTTTGTTGATGATTTCTTTTGCTGTGAAAAAGCTTTTTATTTTGATATAGTCCCATTTGTTTATTTTCTCTTTAGCTTCCATTGGCATAGGAAGGTATCAGTAAAGAAAGTGCTTTGGCATATATCTGAGATTTTGCTGCAGGTGGATTCCTCTATTATTTTTATGGTTTCAAATTTTATGTTTAAGTACTATATCCAATAAATTGAGTTTATTTTTGTGTATAGTGTAGGTTAGTGGTATAGTTTCATTTTTTTGCATATATCTGTCCAATCTTCCCAACACCAGTTATTGAAGAGACTGTCTTGACTCCATTGTATTGTTCATGCCTCTTTTGTCAAATATTAATTAAGTATAGTGGTTTGGATCAATATCTGGATTCTCTATTCTATTCCATTGGTCTATATGTCTATTCTTGTTCCAATACCAGGCTGTTTTGAGAACAATGGCATTGTAATACAGCTTGAAATCTGGTATTGAAATCCCAACTACTTTATTTTCCTTTCTCAGGAATTCTGTGGCTATTTGGGGTCTTTTATTATTCCAGATAAATTTTTGGAGAGTTCTTCCTAGGTCTGTGAAATATGCCATTGGTATTTTAATGGGTAGTGCATTGAATCTATCGATTGATTTTGGTAGTATAGACATTTTAGTGATGTTGATTCTCACATCCATGAGCATGGTATGTTCTTCCATCTTTTTACATTGTACTCTATCTCTTTTTTCAGTGTCCTGTAGTTATACACGTATAGATCTTTTACCTGCTTAGTTAAGTTTATTTCTAGGTATTTTAAATTTTGTAGTGCGATAGTAAGTGGGATTGCATTTTTAGTCTCTCTTTCTCTAAGTTCACTATTGGTGTATAGAAATGCTATATATTTCTTGGCATTAATTTTGTATCCTGTACATTGGCGAATTCATTTATTAAGTCTATTAGTTTTTGATGGAGTCTTTCAGGTTTTTTATGTACAATATCATGCCATCTGCAAATAAGGACAACTTTACTTCTTCTTTTCCAATTTGGATGCCTTTTATTTCTTCTTCTTGTCTAATTGCAATGGCTAATACTTCCAGTACTATGTCCAATAGGAGTGGTAGAGTGGGCATCCCTGTCTTGTTCCTGTTCTTAGGAGAAATGGTTTTAGTTTTTGTCCATTGAGTGTGATGTTAGCTGTGGGTTTATCATATATGGCTTTTATTGTGTTAAGGTATGATCCTTCTATTCCACCTTCTTGAGAGTTTTTATCAAGAGAGGGTGTTGGATTTTGTCAGATACTTTCTCTGCATCAATTGATATGACTATGTGATTTTTATCACTCAATTTGTTTATGTGATGTATCACATTTATTGATTTGTGGATATTGTACCATCCTTGCATTCCTGGGATAAATCCTACTTGATCATGGTGTATGATCTTTCTGATGTACTGCTGGATCCAATTTGCTAGAATTTTGTTGAGGATTTTAGAATCTATGTTCATGAGGGATATTAGCCTGTAATTCTCTTTCATTGTGTTATCTTTCTTTGGTTTTGGTATTAGGGTGATGCTGGCTTCATAAAAGGAGCTTGGAAGTGTTCCTTTTTTAGAATATATTTTTTGAATAGTCTGAGAAGGATAAGTGTTAATTCTTCCTTGAATGTTTGGTAAAACTCCCCTGTGAAGCTGTCTGGCCCCAGGCTTTTGTTTGCTGGAAGCTTTTTGATGATTGCTTCAATTTCTTCCATAGTTATTGGCCTAATGAGATGTTTCGATTCTTCTTGATTGAGTTTTGGAAGGTTATATTTTTCTAGGAATATGTCCATTTCCTCCAGGGTGTCCAGTTTGTTGGAATAGAGTTGTTCATAGTATATTTTTAACAATCCTTTGAATTTTGGTGGGGTCTGTTGTTATTTCTCCTCTTTCATTTCTTATTTTGTTTATTTGAATCCTGTCTGTTTGCTTCTTGGTGAACCTGGCTAGAGGATTATCAACCTTGTTTATCATTTCAAAGAACCAGCTCTGGTTTTGTTGATCTTTTGTATAATTTCTTTGAACTCTATGTCATTTATCTCCACTCTGATCTTTATTATTTCCTTCCTTCTGCTTACATTAGGCTTTTCTTGTTCCTCTCTTTCTAACTCTTTGAAGTTGTAAGGTTAGGTAATTTATTACCATTGTTTCTTATTTTTTTGCAGTAGGCTTTTAGAGCTATGAACTTCTTTTTTCTCAAGACTGCTTTCACTGTGTCCCATAGATTTTTGGATTGTTCTGTTTTCATTGTCATTTGTTGCCATGATGTTTTTTATTTCTCCCTTGATCTCTCTGGTAACCCAGTCATTGTTTAATAGCATGCTGATTAATCTCCATGTGTTTGATTTCTTTGGATTGTTTTTATTGTAATTGATTTCCAGTTTTATGCCACTGTGATCTGAGAAGATGCTTGTTATGATTTCTATCTTCTTGAATTTGAAGAGTCTTTGCTTATGACCAAACATATGCTCTATCTTTGAAAATGACCCATGTGCACTTGAGAAGAATGTATATTCTGTGGCTTTGGGGCAAAATCTTCTGAAGATGCCAATTAATTCTATCTGGTCTAGTGAGTCATTTAGGATTGATATTTATTTGCTGGTTTTTTGTTTAGAGGATTTTTCCAATGGTGATAGTGGGGTATTAAAGTCTCCTATTATAACGGTATATCCCTTGATATCCTCCAGGAGTTTTTTTTATGTATTTGGGTGCTCCTGTATTGAGTACATATATGTTTACCAGAGTTATTTCTTTTTGTTGGATTGCTCCCTTGAGTACTATGAAGTAGCCTTGCTTATCTCTTGTTATGTCCTTCACTTTGAGATCTAATTTGTCAGAAATAACTATTGTTACCCCAGATTTTTACTTTTTTTCATTTCTATTCACCCGAGAAACCTCTTTCTATCCCTTTACCCTCAGTCTGTGTGCATCTTTTTTTCTGAGGTGGATTTCTTGTAAGCAGCCGATATATGGGTCATGTTTTCTTATCCAATCCCTTACCCTAAGTCTTTTGATTGGGGCATTTATTCTATTTACATTTAAAGTTATTATTGCCAAGACCAGTTTGGCTCAGTAGATAGAGCATCAGCTTGCAGACTGAAAGGTCCCAGGTTCGATTCTGGTTGGGAGCACGTACCTTGGTTGTGGACACATCCCCAGTAAGGGATGTGCAAGAGGCAGCTGATCAATGTCTCTCTCTCATGGATGTTGTTGACTTTCTATCTCTCTCCCTTCCTCTCTGTAAAAAAATCAATAAAATATATTTATAAAAAAATAAATAAAGTTATTATTGATAGGTACTTATTTGTCACCATTTTTATTCTTTACCCCTGTGTCCTTCTTTGCTTCCTATTTCTTTTCTTTTTTTTTTTTGATAGCAGACCCTTTAGCATTTCTTTTCTTGCTGGTTTGGTAGTAATAAATTCCCTTAGTCCTTTTTTGTCTGTGAAGCTCCTGATTTCACCTTCAATTTTATTGATAGCCTTGCTGGGTACAGTATTCTTGTATTCAGACCCTTCATTTGCATGACTTTGTATATTTCATTCCATTCCTTTCTGGTCTGATGAGTTTCTATTGAGAAATCAGTTACTAGTCTGATAGGGATTCCTTTGTAGGTAATTATCTCTCTCTCTCTGGCCACTTTTAAGATTCTATTGAGAATCAGTCGCTAGTCTGATGGGGGTTCCTGGTCAGGAGAGCCCCATCCAGCAATCCCCCACCTTCTCCTGGAGTATAGCTTTCCTTTAACTCACCAACAAACACTTCCCGTGTGACCATCAGCTGTTCTTTCTGTCAGCTCAGGGACAAGACTCAGGACATGTCTGTCTATTCCACCACCATTTTTTTCTCTCTCTTTTTTTTTCTTAATGTAGACTTTTACTCTTATCACCTAATACCTTATATAACCCTTAAAGGTTATATGAACACATTATCATTTGGGTGCCCATATGAAGGTGAATCAAAGCAGAACAAAGCAATTCTGATCCTCTGAAAACTCCTACTGGAATGCCTTATGATTTTAGATTTCTAATAGCAGTATATAGATATGTTATTTATCATTAGCAAAACTTTGTATTTTGGGATATATTGTAACCAAAAGTTGTGGAACATACAGAAAGTTTTAAGTTATCCTGTTACTGTCAATCCATTTTGCCATCTATAAATGGGGCTAATACATAAATTGAGTAAACCATTCTTTTTAGTATACTTTAAGAGTCTTATTTTACTCAGTTTTAAATTTCTATTTATGATTATACTTATTATGTCATCATACATATAATTATAAATACTAGTAAAGATAGTATATAAAGATAGAAAAAACATCTATGAGCTTTAAAAAATTGTGTCAGAGATTTAAAATTTTTGGCAAGAATTATTATATGCGTAAAGAGTTGAAAGAAGTCTAGGGACTAATTCAGAATGCATAACCGTAAAGACACTTATTAGAGGAGTTATTTTAAAAAATATATTTCATTGATTTTGTACAGAGAGGAAGGGAGAAGGATAAAGAGCCAGAAACATCAATGGGAGATCAGCTGCCTCCTGTACACCCCTTACTGGGGATGTGTCCACAACCAAGGTACGTGCCCTTGACCGGAATCGAACCTGAGACCTTTCAGTTCACAGGCTGATGCTCTATCCACTGAGTCAAACTGGTTTCAGCTAGAGAAGTTTTTTTTTTTTAATAATATTAATTCTATTACCAAGGTTAGAACAAAAAATAAGGAAGGTATGCAAGTAAACACAATAAGGTCTAAAGAAATAATCTCCTGGTCAGACAATCAGTATAAATTTGATTTGGGTTGGGTTGTTGTTGTTTTTTTTTAATGATTTTTATAGAGAGAGAGGAAAGGAAAGCAGGGCAGAGAGAGCTGCCTTCAAACTGGCAACCCTATAGTACCCTGGACAATGCCCAACTGAATCACACCAACCAAAGCTGATTTGGGTTGGGTTTATAAAGATGGATTGGGTTTGAATATATGAAAATGAGGGATGGGAGGAAAGTTGGATATGTTATAATAAAAATCTTATGAATTATATGACAGGATATCTCTATGGCCAACTAATATACAGGGCATTTAACAATTTTCTGTTTAATTAGTTCTGTGATCAGAGAATCTAGACAGCTATGGTTCCAAATAACATTCTTTTCGGCTTGCATTATCAAATTGATTATCTCTGATTAAATTAAGGAAGCAGTTTCTAGATGCCCCTTCTTAAAGTAAGTTGTCGTTTTTCCTATTATTTAAAATTAGCAATAGTGAGCTGAAAGTCTTCCAGGTAGCTGGGAGGAAGTCTCCTTAGAATTTGCATAGGCTCTCTTTGTCTTTGTGCAGCCTCTCTAAATAAGACATCTTATTTGTTTATGTTTCATTTTCTCTACCACAACCTCACCACTCTATAAAAGAGCTGTAAACTTCCAGCTGGCAGAAATCTCACGCAGGGCTGCAAACATGTCAATGATTCTATACCCATTCATTCAGTTCTAGTCTAAGCAGTGGTGGTTAGCACGCCAAGTACATGAGCTGCCCATAAAAACAAAATCAATTCTTAAAACTCAGATCTTTTAAAAATGGAAATTACACATCTGCTGGAAAAGTGGCAAATTTTTTGTGTCTTACATTATCCTAGGGATTCCTCTGAGGCCAGAGAAATCCTGGTGTTCTGCTGTGAGACATCTGCTGGCTTCTGCCCTATGTCCAGAAAATAAATAGCCACTGGTGGACTAGAAACGTTACCCTTGAACAACTGTTGCTAAATAACTGAGGCTATAGATATCATGAATGTACCTCAGGGTTCCCAACTCTCCTCTTCATCCAGAGGAGGGTTTCATGCATTTTTTGTTGTTGTTAATCCACTCGAGGATCTTTTTTCCATTGATTTTTAGAGATAGTGGAAGGAAGGGAGAGAGACAGAGAGAAAGAAACATCACTTTGAGAGAGACACATGGATTGGCTGCCTCCTGCACATGCCCTGACCAGGGCCAGGGATTGATCCTGCAACCGAAGATACATGCCCTTGACCGGAATTGAACCAAAGACCCATCAGTCCATGGACCAATGCTATAAACACTGAGCTAATACAACTAGGGCTCATGCATTTTTATATATTAAGTATTCACATTCTATAGTGTTAGGAGAAATAATTCTACATGAAAATGCATTTTGGAAATCTCTCCCTTTGTCTCTCACATGTCACATGCCTGTAATTATTAATTATTACTTTGATTATCTAAGTGTTACTTGTATATTTAAATACAGAAAGCAGTCAATTCTACCTCTCTCAGAACCAGAGCCCAGGTTATAATTCTTGAGTCCAAAAGTGTACAGAACATTTAGCAACACTGTCAACAATGAAGTTTTTGTGACATGTATGACTCACCTTTGGCACGCCGTGAAATGGGTTTGATTAGCTCTTCTTAAAGGCTCAGAGCTCATTGTCATCTTTTGGAACATTCAGTAAATATTTATGCAATAGTGTGTCTTCATGTACTGCTGGTCTTCATACACAAGCACATTTATCAAGGACAGTGTGGGACATGTAGATTTACAAAAAGGGCCTGACTTTGAATCTAGCCCTCACCAGCTTCATTTCTTTGGGCAAGTTTCGTAATCTCTCTGAGTCTGTTTCTGACTTCTGAAATGTATACATTAATAGGTGATAAATATCTGTAGAAGAGGTTACAAAACAATGGTGTTATATAAATGTTAGATGATGTCATCATCATTATCTCACCATGGGAACAATTTATAACAGATGCCTTAAGCCTATTAAAGTTGGTAAATTTGGAACAAAACTGAACTCAGAGAAACAGAACAACTTTAGTGGTTGCCAGAAGTGGGGGATGGAGATGTGGGGGAAAGAGTGAAGGTGGTCAAAAAGTACAAACTTCCAGTTGTAGAGAAATAAGTCCTTAGGTATCATACACAGCATGGTGACTGCAGTTAACAATAATGTATTGTATATGTGAGCATTGCTAAGAGAGTAGATCTTAAAAATTCTCATCACAATGAACTGAATAAACTGGTGAATATAATAGAATCAGGGACATAGAAAGGGAGTGGACTGATAATTATCAGGGGGAAAGAGCTGAGGGGGCGTGCAGGGAGAGACTGGACAAAAATCATACACCTATGGATGAGGACAATGGAGGGGGCAGGTAAGGGCAGAGGGTGGGGAGCTATTAGGGGGAGAAAAAGAGAAACAATTGTAATAATCTGAACAATAAAGATTTATTTTTAAAAAAGTTCTCATCACAAGAAAAAGTTATAAATATGTGAGATAATGGATGCTAACTAAACTTATTGTGGTAATCATTTCAAAATATATACATATATCAAATCATTATTGTTGGACAACTTAAACTTACCACCATGTTTTATGTCAATTGTATAGCAATAAAACTGGAAAATTAATAAAGCTAATAAATATCAGCTCTTGAGGGAAATTGTATGCATCTTTGCCATCTTGTTATGTTGGCTCAGAGTCAGATAGTGATCAGATATGTTTGGCCTGAACTATGGACACAGAACATGTGATAGACATAAGTCGGGATTGAGGGTGAAAATCATGTACTTTGGGAGCCTTGGTGTCGACTTAGGAAACAATTTAAGGAAAGCCATAGTCTGAATTTATTTTCTACTAGTTGGTGAGTTACTTAATATATCATACGATGAAATAGATTTTGATATGTATTTTTTATTTGAAATTTAGCATTTGAATACTATAAAGGCCTATCCAGGTATTTGAACCACAGTATTGAGGAATAGGAATCTCTAATCAATAAAAATAAGTTGAAACCTGGATAGGAGATTCATAAGTGATTGTATGTCTTATTTTACTTCAGATTAAGTCTCTCAGCAAAAATCTGTGAGAAAACAGTTCTGAAGCGACTTTTGAAAGAGCTGTGGAAGTTAGTTCTAAACAAAATAGAAAAACAGATTGTTCTCCCTGCTCTGACAGATCAAACAGTAAGTGCTTAAACTAAGTTTGGTTTTACTTTCAATAACCCATCTAATTGATTTCTGTTTTAGTGAGTGGATTTGATCCAAATGAAGTATTGAACCCACTTTGAGAAAAAGTATTTGGTATACAAGGTCTTAATAATGATCATTCAAATAACATCATTCTATACAAATCAATTTTACATAATAGCAATCACACTTCATCTCTTGAAAAAAAATGTAGCAAAGTTAAACTTATAGGGTTATCTGGTCTACATGCATAATTTTTAAAATATTATTGGGAACCTCCAAAGAATTTGATTTAGGCTAGAACATCCCCACTGGGTTTCTTTCTGAAACATAATTCTTTAAGGAGATAAATTCAGCACTACCATATGGGATTTGTTTTTCATCTGTACATTTTGCTTTCATCTATTACCTTCCCCTGTGGAGGTTAATAGAGGAGACAACTTTTAGAAGATTTGAAGCACATGATTGTGTCATACACAGTAAAATGGAAAAAGAACCCAGAAAGGTCAATTGGCAGCAAAGTTAGACCATGGCCAAATGAATACACAGTGCTAGGGTTCTCCATTCCTAGATCCTGAAACAAGTTAAAAAGTAATCCTAACAAGCACCCATTGTAGAGTAATTTTCTTTTTTTTTAAATCTGTGAAGAAAACAAGTTGATGCAAATAATGAGTAATTTAAACTAAAATCTGTGTTAGCCCTTAATTATACTTAGTCCATATTTATCCAATGAAATTATATAGAAAATATTTTCATGTAAAGTGTTTCAAGATGCAAAGATACATATGTTTTTGTTGATTTACTGCCAACAGTGGGTGATAAACTATAAATTAATTTGTTTTGCTTCATGTCATTAATATGTGGTATCATCATTTGTACATGTAAGTAGCCAAATCACATGTAAACACTCACCCCATACACATAAACAAACACCCCCCACCCCAGACACACACACACACCACATCCCCACACAGACCCTGTTCTGCTACAACATGTAAGGCATTTCTAAAACACCAATTAGTGATCATGTAATTGACTTCTATAAAATTTTCCTAGGTGAGAGGCTTTGGAATATAATAGAAGAACTATAAATTTCAGAAAAAGAAAGAAAAAAAAGGACTAAGTTTGGTTATTACATAGGCAAGAGTCCTTTTATCCCCAACTTAAAAAAAAAATGATTTTGCTGGCTGGCATGGCTCAGTCGTTCAGCATCAACTTATGAACCAGGAGATCAGGGTTCAATTCCCAATAAGGGCACATGCCTGGTTGCAGGCTCAATCCCCAGTATATGGCATACAGAGGGCAGAGAATCAATGATTCTCATCATTGATGTCTCTATCTCTCTCTCACCTTCTCCCTTCCTCTCTGAAATCAATAAAAATATGTTTCTTAAAATAATAATTTCAAGTTGGAGGGGAGTTCACTTGCCATAAGCCTTCGATCCAGAAAGACACACCTTGCATGACTCACACAAGGCAGGCTACCCGTCTCCTACTTGTATGGGTGTTTTCTCAGCCCATAATTGCACTCTGTTGTTTTGTTGTTCTTCGTTTGGGGTATGTTTTTGAATTTTTAATATTCCTTGAAGCAACCACTATCCTCAATGAGCAACCTGAATGCTATCTCCCAAAGTAGCATTTATTGATTTTGACAGTTATTTGTTAACAAAATTACATAAGCTTCAGCGATGCTGCCCACTGCTATTTCCCCCATGAGCCCTACTGTTTCTAGTGCACAATTTTGTAGAGTATGAGAAGACATAAATCATGATATAGCAAGACGACATTTCAGTTTTGATATAGACCCTCCCTATGAAAGCTGACCATAACCTCAATTTTCTCTAGCATTGAGATCTCTCAGTATGAAGCTATATTCATTCCATATATGTTCTTTGATATTCTAGGTGCTGTACTGGGTGCTGAAGATAAAAATGAAGCAAAATTAGACATGGTTGCTTTGTTCATGAAATTTGTAGTCTCTAATTTCCTAATGAATATACAGGCTCCACTAAAAAAATGGAGATTTGTTACTCCAGAATGATTGTTTTTCTTACTGTGAAAATATTCCAGACTACCAATGAACATAGTCAAAGTTATTACTTTTCTTGTCACATTTACCCACAGATATGCCTCTAGCTATTCATTCTAGTAGTGTGCTGGATGGCTTATTCCAGTGTTTTATTTCCAGGATGTTAGGGTTCTAGGAAGAGGCTACAGCTGAGGGAGGGTTGGGGAGGGCAAGCCTCTTAGAATTGGCTCATGAGTAATGGATCACCTTCCTCAGCTCTGTATCTTAAAAGTTTTCAGATTTATTTTGGGAAGGAATGGAGTAAAGGAATTACCTCATTTGAAAGTAAATTAATGAAATATAAAGATCACTACTTATATCCACATGCTAAATTGACTATGGAAGCAACAATCTATTCAGTCACTGAGTCTTAAAGCCTACAGAAGTAGGGTACCTGTGAGGACAAATATAAGCTGGAAGTACTAGATATCTTTGACCCAATCTGTAAAATAGACCTATTAAGGGCATGTTGCATAAAAGTCATCAATATTATAGAGAAATAAAGCAAATTCTCTATTGACCACATTTCTAATGCAACTATTACTAAAGCTTTTAAGACTAAATCTTCTCTCTCTCTCTCTCTCTCTCTCTCTCTCTCTTTTTTTTTTTTTTAAATGTGTATCTCTAGGGACCCCAGATGATTTTCATCACTGCTAAAGATCTTGGACAATTATCAAAACTGAAGGTAATAAGAATTCATAAAATTACTGGTTGTCTGTAAAAGTTATGAGCAAACTACAGCTCTGCAAGAAACCATCCTTCTACCGGTCATGGTATCTACCATGGCAGGACTAAGAACATCTGTGTCTGGGACCTCACAGTCTGCTTGAAGGAGGAATCAGGTCAAATTTAGGGACTGAATTTTGCTTTTTTTTCCCCTTTCCGCCATGTTGCTCACATTTTCCAATTAGTAGGGTAACTACTAATTGACTTTGTATTGTAGCATGCAGCATTTCTGCTTTTAGAATAAATTAGAGAACATATTTCTTTTCATATATTAAAATGGCTTTATGTGAATAAAGGCAAATTGCAATGTTTCATAGAAATCCAATAAACTCTAGAGGTCTTATAGGCAACAGGCCTAATTGGGAAAATGAAACTCCTCAAAGTGGATATCAAATTTCCAACATATTAAACACCATTGTAAATGATAATTTGCTGACTAAATAACTTTGCCCTTTATTATTGTTTGAGATCTAACATTCTGCAGCTGTGATAGGAACTTGACTAGTCAGGATAAGAACTTGACTGGTTAAAGTACATATTATTGTTCTGTGACTGGTTTATTTCACTTATCATAACGTCCTCCAATTTCATCCACGTTGTGACATATGGCAGGATTTACTTTGTTTTAAAGGCCAAATAATATTTAGTGTATATATAAGCTACATTTCTTTCATCCATTAATTCATTCAACAGTGGATCATATATAGGCCAACATTGTGACTACAGTATAGTCAAAATATATGCTATTTTGGTTTATTTTTATGGATCAGAATATAGTGTAGCATGGAGGTGGGTTCCAGACACAGATCACCTTGGCTCCAGTTCTACCTCAGGTGCTTCCAACTAAGGGAACACCAGCCTAAGTGTTTAACTTCTTTAGTGTTCAGATGTGGTATTTGTAAAATGCAAAACTGTTATGAGGCTAAGTGAGATAATGCAAAGACACTACCTTTGCATAGTAACTACAAAGAGGATGCCACCTCCTACTGCAGAAACAGCTATTTGTCTCCTCCCCCAGCTGGCAGCTCCCAGTTAGGTATCACAGAATTGTTTTATTGTAAAACACAGGGGCAGGATAATCCATTTGACGGTGTAATTACTTATTCTTATAAAAATAGCTACCCTGTAATTTCAGAATTCTATTTTATTACCTACATTACCCCCTTCCTTGGAAAATAAAAAAACAGTAATTCTTTTAGAAGACATAACCATCATCGAAAATTGTTTTTACAGGTATTCAGTGATGTCCATAGTTCAAAAGCAAGGTGTCACTGCCAGACTATTATTTTGTATCTTGGATCTCCTACTTTATCCTTTGTATACCTTTCTGGGATTTCTAGTTTCTACTTTGAAAGATGAATTTCATAGTGTTGAAGTTGCTTCTATAAAACCATGAATGTGAAACAGCATAGTGTGTCATTACAAAAGAAATGGCCTTGGCCATGCTTCTAGCATCTGTGTGATATTAGGAAGCATACTCCTTCTCCCCAAGTTTCAGTTTCCTGAATGGATTGTTATATCAGCTGAAAGTGTTTCAATTTCAGGGGATGAAAAGCCAGAGTAACATAAGAAAAGAAGGATTTTATTTCTACATGAAACTATAGTCTTGGGATAACTCTGTTTTCTATCACTGCTTGATTAAGAACTCAAATGATATTATAGAACCCAGTTACTACCTCTCAGCTGCTCTTTCCTTATGTAATGTGTTGCTGTAACATACCTCCCTTCCTATTTGTACAATAGCTATCTCTGCTCAGTATCTAATGTCTTTAAACTTGAAATCTTGTAGAGAATACCCACCTTGATGCAAGAAATATCATCAACTCTGATGGAATGTTATCACCATTCCCAAGCCAACAACTGAACAACTGTGGCCTGAGGAATGACATATGCTATTTCCTTTAACTCACAAAGGCACCCTGACTGCATTCAGGCCTATTCAAATCTTACTATAGGTCTGGTGCACAAAATTTGTGCAGGGGGGGGGGGGGGCTTCAGCCCAGCCTTCACCCTCTCCATTCTGGGACCCCTTGGGGGATGTCTGACTGCCAATTTAGGCCTGGTTCCACAGGCTCTCTCCTGCTGGCCTGGTCACTTCTAACTGCCCCTCCTCCATCAGCCTGGTTGCCCATAACTGCCCTCCTCTGCCAGCCTGGTCACCCCTAACTGCTCTCCCCTGTCCACATGGTTGCCCCTAACCACCTATTCCTTGGTCTCCACCACTATGGCTTTGTCCAGAAGGACGTCTGGAAGGATGTTCAGAAGATGTCCAGTCTAATTAGCATATTACGCTTTTATTAGTATAAATAAACTCCGAGTGAGATGGAGACTGGCTCTCAGAGGGTGCATGCATGCTGTGTGAGAAAAATCAGAGTCCATGCTAAATTAGGTCCCTTTGGAGCCCCCAAATTATATCAATTCAATTAATTCTCTTTTGTATGTAATGAACTAAAAACAAATTATGAATAAAATGTCCAAAAAGATTTAGTGAATCAACATTGTAGTAATCTGAAGGACTAAAATAGAATCTTGTTATCAATAGATGATGGAATATAACTTAGTTCTATATCTTATTTTTGTTGATCTTTGCTTTTTTAGTTTTAAATGATTAGTCCATTTAATTATTACTTGAATTACAAATAAATAAATCTCAACAAAAATGGCAGCAGCCACAAAGATGGAGAGAACAGGAGGCTTGGGTTACCCCTGGCGAAGGAGAAAGCCAAGCTCCTATAGCCCTGGCCTCTTGGTCTTCGCTACAAAGTTTCAATTATAGAAGATAAATAAATCTCAGATACCAGGGCCTCTGCTTAGGTCACTTGGGGGCATGGCCAGCCTGCAAACCACCACAGGCCCCTCACCCAGGCTGCCCAATGCCCCAAGGGAATCCCCACCCTGATCCAGGACACCCTTCAGGGCACACCAGCCAGCCCCCTACCCCTACCCATGCACCAGGCCTGCAAATTGATAATCACTACAACACACAAGATGGATTCCCCCATGTGGTCAAAAATGGTTGCCCCCAAGTGGACACAAGATGGCTGCCATAAGATGGCCAGCAGGGGAGAGCAGTTGGGAGGGACCAGGCCTGCAAGGGACGCAGTTGGAGGGGGGATCAGGCTGGCAGAGAAGGAAAGTTGGGGGTGACTGGGCCTGGAAGGAAGGGCAATTGGGGGCAAACAGGCTGGTAGGGGAGCAGTTAGGAGGGACCAGGCCTGCAAGGGAGGGCTGTTGGGGAGGAAGACCAGGCTGGCAGAAGAGGGAAGTTGGGGGCAACCAGGCCTGCAGGGAAGGGCAGTTAGGGGTGACCTGGCCTGCAGGAGAGGGCAGTTAAGGGTGACTAGGCCT